>VDFB02168119.1:0-23057 GCA_007258455.2 Sequoia sempervirens
ATAGCTTGAAACTTTAGTGCATGGATTTTGTTTTTCCAATTTTGAAAAATATATAAATTTTTAAATAAATATTAAAATGTGTGAAATTTCAAAAAATAGTTGTTTCCATGGGACATCAACTTTCATACTAAATATTTATCTAAAATGGAAAAAAAATTATACCATCTTGAAATAGATTCTTTTATCTAGTACATCATAGTTTTTCAATCTTTTTTAATAAGTTTAGTATTTTTCCTTGGCATACTAATCAACCTAATATTTTGTGTTGATAACCTACTTTTAGTAAAAATAAAAAATAAAATATAAAAAATAATTAAACGATTAAAATAAATATATTTATGAATTTTACTACACTTCTGGATCTACAAAAGGGTATTTTTATATTTCAAAAAAAATGTTATTTACATTAGCAAGAGTTATTGAAACTTCAAGTTTTTCAAATAATTTTATTTTTTTGGTAAATTGGACTCAAAGTGGCTCTCCATATATTTTTTTCCAACAATTTTAGTTGAAAAAGTTGTGGAGGTATCTAACTTAGCTAGAATGAATCTTACTAGATCATATGTTTGACCAAAATTGATCTTTAGTTAGAAATACTTAAATTCAGCTGTGCTGATAAGTTGGTTGAAAGTGTGACACAACTTTTTGCTTTTACCCTTTAATCTCCTTGTAAAGTTGAGGTCTTCATCTTGAGTGTTCAGGTTCATGTCTTCCTAGTTGGGGCACCTATAGATAGCACTTGTAGTAGCATTTTTCCCTTAGCCTACTACTCCTTTCTCTTCTATTGCAGTGAAAAGGCAAGTTCCTCCTCAAAATTTATATGTTCATGATCCCATATATCATCAAAATTCTTATCCATAGGGATAGTTCCATAGTTGGAGTTCAAATCATGAATCTCCTACCGATTTGTCTAGAAATCAACAATCTTCTCTTCACTCTAGTCCATTCACATCAATTCCATCTTCAAAAGCTTATGAATTTTGATGCTTGGATCAGCCTTCACCAAAATTTTATAAAGGAAAGTCATGGGGGCTTGATGAATGGTAAATGAGATAAGTCAATACAAAAATCCTGAGTAGCTTCTTTCAAAAAAATTCCTTTTCTCCCAATATGGCCACAGGGAATGGGTTAGAGAGATCCCCATGTTAGCTAAACATCCATTTGAATCATATTTTCAACTATCACAAATGATGCCAAGGCCTAGTTGGGTCAGTTTGGCTAGCAACAGAACGTGGGAACCTCTCTTTTGAAGAGTAGGGGTTTGTAAATTTTAGCCTTTTTCTTCTTCACCCCAAATGCATCATCAATAATTGACAACTTCATGAACATTTCACTGGTGAGGCTTTTTCATGTTACACATGTGGTTAGCCTAAGAGGCTCCTCTATTAACTCATGCATCTACATAAAATTAAAATCTACTCAGTAGAAATAATCACACAGAGGTTTACTCTTTGTTATCCATGTAATGTGTCCTATTTCAAACCTAGTAGGTTTCTCCTACTGGTGCAAATATTGAAGAGTTGGTGTCAATAAAAAGTCAAAAAAAGCATAATAATATTGTGTGCAAGAAAGTACATGGGTCCACATAGTGACTGGATTCATCAAACTTGATGCATTAGTATGTATTTCTAGAAATACTAAAAAATTTAATGCAAAATAATGTGTGCAAGAAAAGAAGAATACTCAAATTTATAAGCCCTATCATATTGTTGCAGCTACTTGAGAATTTTTCTTGCAATGAGTTTTGTGAAATCATGTCAGAAAACCTCTTCCTGTTTATTGACCTTGAAATCTAAGCCAATTTGAAACCCTTGCATATTGTCATCTTTGTCCCAACCGTAGATGAGTGCGAGCATCGAAAAGATGTCTTGTAGGTCTGAATGGAAAGTCTTTGAGAGCTAATGGGAATTCACCTATGACCTTTTCCACTTTTTATTTCCCTTTATCTCATAATTGTAAAAGATAAGTTTCTCCCTCCTTGTTTCCAAATAGTGCTCCTATTCCTTCCTTGAAAAACTATTCTTTGTGGGGTCGAACGAGACACACATCATATCCCTAATAGAATTTTCATTGAGAATGACTCTCAACCATTTTCCTCGAATAACCCTAGTATGCACAAAAAATTGATGCTCAGGAATCTACCAATTAAGGACATGGAAGGACTAGTAGTACCATGTATTGTGTGAGGCCATATTTCCATAGATGGATACCTAGATAATTAGGCTCCCCCTCCCCCAATTTATTTTTCTTTCTTGAAAAATCACCTTCATGAAGGATTTTTGGGTTTGTATGTAGTATTGGGTTGTGGATATCATCAGTAAAATCCTTGACCATATTTCAATTTATGTGTCGAGTTTTTTTCAAGAACCATGTGTTTGTGAATGTCAATTTAGGTAGCATTCAGGCCAGAGTAGGATTTGTCACCAAAAACATCAACATAAAAAGATAAAGCCAACACTTCTTCAACAACAACACTAGAAGATTCTCCTCCAACTACCATTATTTTAAATTCTACAGAAAATTGTCACTCTCCTACTTGATTTCACTACCTTTGTACTGTAAACCCTCAACTCTACCTGAAAATTTTAGTTAAAATTTTTTGTTGTCACTTGCTTCTTTCTCACTCTATGAACTCCACTTTGCTTCAATGTGCACTTAGGATAAATGTGAATGAGTGGCACAATTAGCATCTGAAATGCTGCTAGCAAGACCACTCATATGAAATAACTACCTACATTTTAAGAAATGCCAACCTATTGAAGGAAAGGGGAAAAATTACAACTCATTATGCTAACAATTTGTGAAACACAACAATGAGATTGGGAAATTCAGTATTGAGAAGATGTTTGCATTAAAAGTGGATGAAGGAGGCCAAATTAAGGTTCACTTCTCATGATGGCATTTTAAAAAGCATGCCAAGTTGGAAATACACTTGGCCACAAGTCGAATGGCATACACACACGTACTGATGGGTATAGATAATAGTTATTTTTTATAGCTTTTATACATGATCAAAGACATTTTGAAGACATTTATCCTATACATATTCATGCATTATGTTATCTTTGTTACTTACTATGCAAACCCTGAACTTGATTTAAGTATATGGAAGTATAATTATGATGTAATGGTTAATGCATGATTTATGTGTGGATATATGTGAGTTGTGATTGGATATCTATGCTTAGTCATGGTTGTTAGTATGCATGTATGTTTTGTGAACTAACCCTCAAACTAGAAAGAAAATGGGGTGGGGGAAATGCCCACCTTATTCTATTTTGGCCATTCAATAATGTCCTAGGAATCCAAATTTGATTGACTATCAACCTCAAAGGTGAGTCAATTCTCAACATGGAAGACCTAGGAGGGGGTTCTTTAAGCTTTTAGGGGTTCACCACCAAGCAAAAGCTTGGAAAAGACAACTTAACATTCAACTCACAAAACCTAGTAATGAAAACTAAATGAAGGATGTAAATGATGAAATTAAGCGATAGGAAGTTATGATGTATGTACTTGATCATTCTAGAAATGTTATGAGGATTTCAAAAATGAAAAAATGTTGTAAAAATGTGCTATGGAGGAAGAAGACACCCTTACTGTTGTCTTAGTCTTGCTGCTATTGTTTGGGGAAGATGTAGAATCTTTAGATATCAAAACTAGATATGAAAGATCTTTGAAAATTACCTTTGGGAGGACTAAGATGTCATAGGTGGTGACTTAGTCCCATTTGAAATTTCTAGAATCTTCAAATGTGGCCCTGAGGTGCAAGGTCAACAATTCCTTCTTCACTAAATCTCTAGATCTGAATCTGTCAATAACCTACAAAACAAAGGAAATTTGATTGATTGTTTATGGGGGTTTTCCTTGGTCAAACACCTTGTTTTCTAATTAAAACTTGATGAAAATGCATAGATCTGAAAATAGAAATGTGTGTGTTCCCTAATCTTAATTGTGTCTAAGATTATGCAAGATAGAACATGGATAAACCCTATTCAAATGTGTTAGAATAGAATTTCTAAGATGCAAATGAGAATGACCTACAAGGGAGATCTCTAATCACCCTAATAGGCTATAAGAATGAAATATACCTTAGGCGGAAAAGAGAACAACAATGGAAATGGGATCAATGAAGAAACAAGTTCTTAGGCTTGGAATTATGGCTAGTTGCATCTCAAACCTAGAATCTCTCATGATCCTCCATAGGAATCCATCATTAGTCTTTGGAAATGATAGATCTTGGTTTTTAAATGGACTTGAAAAACCTACAAAAACACTAGAAGGATGCTCCAAGACTTCAATTCCTTTCTTCTTGAAACTCTCCTTCTTGTTTACTTCTCTCTTCAAAAATTACCAGCTTAGGAGAAAATGGGGTGTGAATCTTACTTTTATATGCATTCCTATCCAATAACCCGATTATTAGATCCGATAAAATGTCAAATTAATTCAATTTTTTTCATTTCCCTCTCTTAATTCTCAAAAATAAAGCCCTCAGGACTAAGACGCACTAGGTGGTGCCATGGTCCCACTAATGGGGACTAAGACACTACCAAAGGCATCTTGGTCCCACAAGACTTATTTTGCTAATTTGTAAGGTGGGTTATAATGATTAACATTTTTTTATGGATTTTGGTTGGGTTTATAGTTGAAATATGCCTTGGGATGCACCAAAAGGGGTCTTAGGGGCCCATAATAAGTGACCTAAAGGGAATTTAATGTAAGGCATGCTAAAATAGGTCAAAATTAAGTGTGAAAATGCAAAGGTATGCATTTTTCTACACTACATTTAAACCCCACTTTAGTGCCCATATGACACTACATGCATATGCAAGCTAAAGTATTTCAACAAGTAACTTTATAAAAGGATACTCATATGGATTCATTAGGGAGAATGAAGTCCCCACTGTAGTTACAAAAAAAACTACAATATAAGGAACCACATCCTACATCAAAGATTCATTAGTAGCTCAAACATAATCCTATTATCTAACTTGCCTAGCAAATTGAATTGGAGGGTAGATGTATGCTCCCCCTTGATTCTTCTTGCTTTATAGAGGTGAAATCAAGGTAGCAATCCAACCACATCGAACTACACAAGTCCATCATAGGGAATTTCCAAGTACCATGCCACCTAATGATAGACATTTGATGAGAACATGAGTGGAACCATGATTCCAATGCAATAGAAAACATAAAAAATGGAGTTTTCTAGCTCCTAATATGTTAGTTGAAATAAAAAGAACTTTTCTTTTTAACAAAAAGTGACCTAAATATGCATGTATATAAAGATAATAGAGAAGGTAATTGATATTCATTTTATCTTTTACCTTGTTGTAGGGTGAACTTGGAGTAGAGTGAGCCATCATGCCAAGCAGACACCTATCCACCCATCCATGGATTGAGCTGCTACAGCAGGCAGTCACATGGGATGAGATACAATCTACTGTGAGGGGATTTCACCTTCTTTGTACTTTGATTTAGTCAATTGTTTATGTTTTTATGAAATTTTTAGATGAATTTAGAGTATAGGGAGGGTTTTTCTTTGATTTTTGATATTGTCGCAAAATGTCCCAATTAAGGAATAAAGTGTCTAGGACCCTTAATTAAGATATTCTAGAGTAACTTTAGCACACTTTTTGACCATTAAAGCACGAATTTAAGTTTTTAAGATGTTTTAAATGACACTTTACCTTCTTTTCTATGCTAGACTGTACCACGGTCATGCCAGTACCTAGGAAGACGAATGTTCAACCATCTATGAGAACTAGTCAATTAGCTACTTGAGGAGGATTTACAAATCCTCTAGGAGACAAGCCTCTATTGGGCCTATCTCTCCCTACTGATGTGATATCATGATTTCATGTTGATGGTGATTGCAAAGAGATGGGACATAGACACCTGCACATTTCACCTACCTATAGGATAGATGACTATCACACTGTAGGACATGCACTGCATACCGTGAGTGCCCATCTAAGGAGAGAGGTTTTTTCTAGTGAAGTGTAGGAGCTTTCAGGAGATGTAGTCTGACATCGAGTATTCCTAGGGATGTCGGTTCATTGTATGATCATAGGACCACACATTAAGCTTGCATGGCTTCTACATGCATAGTCACCACTCATTAGGTGCATCATGATTTTCAAAGTAGCACTGGTACTAGTCCCTAATGGCCACAAGGAACATCTGGAGGGGGGATTAGTGCACATGATTCGAGACATGGAGAACTACCATGTCATCTTTACATGGGGTTGGAGCATACTGGAACACCTATAGTATGACTTGGGTCGGTTTACCTATGGAGAGGTGAACAACATGTTGCACTAAAATTTAATACAAACCTAGTGCCTAGAGGACATTATGTGTACCAGGTCAAGAGGATTTCTAATTTCCACAACAATGGGATATCCATGGGCCTACATTTATCCTCTTAAAAAAGCATGGAAACATGGTGATGTACTATTTTGGAGGGTTAGATTTGATAGGATGAGTGAGGAGGATATTATATGGAGACCTTATCTGATGGAGCTATTCTAGCCAAAGACTGCAAGATAGATGAGGTGGATGCAAAGGGACATTATTTTATTGGGATGACATGGTCACGTAGTGAGACGCTTCTACTATGATCATATCATGAGACAATTCAAACAGGTACAGAGATGACCAGTACTATGGTCTTCATATAAACGATCAGTACATAGCGCTTGTATACCTAGGGACCTTAAATGACTGACAGTAGGCGACACTGCCAAGAGTGATTTAGAGGGGGTGGGTACAAATGTTCCCCTAGTATTTGAAGCTAATTATGCCAGCATGATAGAGGAGTATGATGAGTGGTGGGAGGTGGTTCAACCAGGGCCTATCTTTCTGATGGGCTATCCTATGGTCTTTGCAGGAGCTTTACCAGATCAGGGGGAGGAGGACAAAGAGTGAGGTAGGAGGGTAGATCTAGCAGACCTATTTCCAGATGGGGGTGAGGAGTTAGAGGAGGACAATGACTATGAGGTAGAGGAGGATGATGAGGATACATAGGATGATTAGAGATAGCCTATGAGTGAGGATAGTGATAGAGGTGAGGCTAGTCCTCCTAGACTTGAGTGGAGAGATATAGTTTCCACACGGGTTACAAGGTCATAGTCTGCATGTCCTAGTGTTTGAGAGCACAGGGAGAGTAGTAGGGTGTT
Source organism: Sequoia sempervirens (assembly GCA_007258455.2). Classification (NCBI taxonomy): domain Eukaryota; kingdom Viridiplantae; phylum Streptophyta; class Pinopsida; order Cupressales; family Cupressaceae; genus Sequoia; species Sequoia sempervirens. Next base: position 7,179 of record VDFB02168119.1, read on the forward strand.
CAAGATTCATATAGATCATGCTACAGACCCATGTGATGATATTTTATTATTATGATTTATGTTTTTATATATATCATGCTCAAGTATATGTATATATTATGACGATGTATATTGATTAATCTTATGATTCCTATCTCATAGGGCTCGTGATAGATCCTAAAGACCTCTTCAGACATGCAGTTGCTGAGATAGTGCCACCCCATTTGGAAGATAAGGCTATTGACAGAGAGTACATGCCCCCACAGTTCATGGTGTAGTGCATGGACCTATTTGAGCCTTATGTGAGACTTAAGGGAGCATTCGGTAGTGTATCCAGGTGTGCTGATTGAGCTGAGGGTCAGGAATCAACACTGGAGGTAGATTTAGAGGAGGTTTGAGTAGCTTAGAGATATGAGAGAGAGGCTATCTTATAGTCAGAGGTCAAGCGGCTACAGAGAGAGAATGTTAGAATCTAGGTTGATAGAGACCGCATAGAGTGAGAGCATGTGGATGCACTAATACACTACAACCGATTACAAACAAAAGGAGGTATTGTAGCCCGTAGCAACTACAACATAGAGCTTGCAAGTGAAGGAGTTCCTAAATAGTGAAATAGGGGATTCCTAGAATAAAATGAACACAATGAATACAACATGCTGAAATTTAATTCATGAAATGATGCATCATTATGATGACTAATAAAGGAACAAAAGAAGGAAGATTCCTATTACAATTGGGAATCTAAATAGAACTGATTTTGAGTGTTCTATGTTCAAATATATTACAAATAGAGTCATAATCCAATTTGGATTCTTCTTCTTTTCTTGTTGCATTAAAATTTAATTGAATATTTTTCACCCTTTGAAATCTAGGGAGTTGTCATTAAAGGTTTTAGTTTACAGTCCTACTTTGAATAAGCTCCCTCATGCCTATATGTACAACATGTTGGTTGTATTTTAGGGAGCTAGTCAGTTTTCAATCAATCCATTTTTATCAATTATTAGATACTCTTTTAGTTTTCAGTTGAAATACAAGCTATGTTTATATTACAATGATGATTTTATGAATAATATCTTTGATCAAAATCTTATGTGATATTCTAGGTTCATTCAATGATGAGTTTAAGTTACTATGATTTCATTAGATCTTAAGAGCTAGAGGAGTTAATGAAGTTTGTATGGATTCCCTCAATATTTTTGGGAAAGGTGACATGTCTCAATTACCCTTTGAAGAAATCTATATGGTTTGCAAAACCTGTAAATTGTTAAGCGGGCCCTTAGATCATATCCAAAAGATAGGTTTATCATGCCTTTTATCTACATTTTGGTGCATTGCCTTAGTTAGATTCTTTATTTTTATATATGCTTTTGTTCCCCATTCTAAAACCCCAATTATAGAAGAAGGTGACTTCTTTAAAAATCTAGAGGTCACTCAGTTTAGCATAGTAAGTACACCATAAACTAAGTTTCCCACAAAGAGCTATTATCTTGCCAATTTTTGGCATCAACAAGACCTTCACTGAAAGGTAAAGAGGAGAAAGAACATCCACCTTAGGAAAGAAATCTAATGGGGTTTCAAGAGTGGAGTTAAGTAACCTACTATCCAACATGAAGGAGGATATCATAAGCCACCTAGCTACTCAGTTGGACACTTTGAATATAAAAAATAAACAAGAAGAGGTTGAAGCTATGCTCACTGAATACTACCCCAATTGCAGACAAATGAAAGAAAATTGTAAGTGTAAGAATGTTGTTATTATTACAGAGGAAAATTCTAAAAAACCTAATTTTCAACCACTTTAGGGATATGATGGACATCTATTTTGCATTGTTCAAAGAAGGCCATATTAGCCAAGAAAAGGTATGCCACAAGACCATCTTAATTTTAAAACATCCTTTCTTATTGGCATCAAAATTTCTCTACTTGGAATTCTCAGCCTTTGCCAAATAATCAAAACTAATGGAAAAACCCTCATCAAAACTTGAACCAGCACCAACCAAATTCTTTGTCACAACCAAATTTTTAAAGTGTTTATTATAATCCTCAATGGACCTTATAGAAAAACTAGTGGTAGCCACAATGGTAGAAAGGTCACTAATGGCAGTAAAAAAATGTGAATTACCAACAACCCTTGCTGCATTCTCAGCTACAACAATAGGATGTCATTCCTACTACCCCAAACACAACATCTCAACCACCTACAATAACACAATTATCTTCCCAACCTACACCTAACCCTAACAATAACCATGCCCAATAGGGTTATACTAATGAGGCTATACAATACCCAAATTATGGGGTAGAGGTGATTGATGTCCACCTCAGGTAAGGGAAGACACTAGTTGAACCTTCATCCCCCAAAGTCACTGAAACAAAGGATGAGTAACCTGTATCTAAAGCTTTAGACAATTCACCTCTGGAACTTACGTCAAATCAAGTAAACTAGACTATCTCAACTCAAGAGGTTGCTTTCCCTAAGCATTTAACCATTCAAAAACATCATACCCAAGCCAAGAAATGAATATTAGGTTAGCTTAAGGATGTTAGTATCAAGCTTCCCCTCATACAAGATATCAGGGATATCCCAATCTATTCAAAGATAGTAAGGGACCTATGTCTTAAGAAACTAGGGAGAAAGAAGAAGGACCCTCAAACAGTTCATGTCCTAGGAAACCTTGCTAATATTATGATAGGGAATATAACTGTCCCTAAATAGATAGACACTGGTAATCTAGTAGTGGATGTTAAGATCAATGGAACCCTTATCCAGAATACCTTGATTGATTTGCAGGAAATAACTAATGTCATGACTAAAGATACAATGCATTTACTTTATTTATCTAACCTTAGACCTACACCAACTATTTTACAGTTGGTAGATAGGTCAATAGTAAAGCTCGAGGGAATTATTAAATATTTAGTCATTTCCTTAGATTCATGGAGTATCTTGTAGACTTTATAATCTTATAGAAAAAGGTCAACCTTGTAGGATATCCACTCATTTTAGATAGACCATGGTTAGCTACAACTGATGCATTTATAGGTTGTAGGTCTAGGAACATGATAATATCCAATGGGACTGTAACCAAGAAATTGGTTCTCTATCCACCAACCCAACCTTGTGAGAACCTAGAGTAGACTATATGTCCTACCTTGGATGAAGAATATGATTACTCACTACAAAATCTCATAAAAATAGAACACAACCCTTTGTTAGGAACCCAAGATGAGGATGACTTAATTGACAATATTACATAGAAAAAATGTTTTATGGACCCACAACAACAATATTTCCTAATGTCTACAAGATCCACTGCAAAAAATTATACCTTCCAATTCCTAAAAAAGAGGTATCCCAACTATTCCATTCCCTTTTGCCTCAACAATGTGTTCCCAACATTAGTGGCCTTGATCTCTCATACGCGGAATCACAATCTATTTTATTTGAAATTATGCTAGGTAAAGCCTTGAACATCAATAATAGATTGAATCAAGAGAAGTATACTTCCTTAAATAGTGTACTGTAGGAACATGCATCAACCTTTGCACGAGACTACCATGATATGATGGGAATTGATCCAAAAAAATTCACTCATAGGATCTATATAAATGATGGTTTTAATCCAATTAGACATCCCCAAAAGAGAATTAATCCCACCTTAAGATAAATAGTCAAGACTAAGTTGGAATTTAAGCTACTTGATTTAGGCTTCATCTATCCCATTTTTGATAGTCAATGGGTGTCACCATTAGTCATTGTTCCTAAGAAAGGAGGAAAATGGAGGGTATGTTTGGACTATAGGGAGTTGAACACAACAACAATGAAGGATCACTTTCCCCTACTTTTCATTGACCAAGTGCTTGATTCTTTCACAAGGAAAAATTACCTTTTTTTCTTAGATGGGTTTAGTAATCATAACTAGATAAAGATAGCTCCAGAGGACTAGGATAAGACTACATTACATGCACTTGGGGTACTTATGCCTACTATGTTCTTCCTTTTGGACTATGTAATGCCCCAAAAAAAATTTAGAGGGTAGTTATAAGTATTTTTTTATACTATGCTCATGATTCCATGGAAATCCACATGGGTGACTTCACTACATATGGAGACACCTATGAAGATGCACTCAACAATATAGAAAATGTCTTGAAAAGGTGTAAAGAGCATAATCTATCATTAAGTCATGAAAAACGTTTCATGATGATGACTCAAGGGATTGTTCTAGGACACTTCATCTCAAGGGAAGGTATTCAGGTGGACCCCAACAAGATTGAGATCATTTCCACACTTCCTATGCCACAAAAACAAAAAGATGTTAGGAGATTTTTGGGCCATGCAGGCTACTATAGAAGATTCATCCAAGATTTTAGTAAAATTATAGCACCATTGTTTGTCTTACTTACTAAAGACATAAAATTTCAAGGGACTGTAGAATTTTTGACATTCCTTTATGAAACTTAAGACAACCTTGACACAAACACCTATCTTATGGGGGCCAAACTAGACACCTCCTTTCCATGTACAAACTAATGCTTTATATTTTACAATAGGAGCAATCCTGGGACAAAAAGAAGGGAATATATAATATTCCATCTATTATATTAGCAAGAATTTGCAAGGAGCTGAGATTAACTATACTGTCACTAAGAAAGAGATGTTAGCAGTTGTTTATGCTATCAACAAATTTAGGAATTATATCATTGGTTATCAAGTTTTCATTCGGATAGATCATACAAGCATAAGATACTTGATGAAAAAACTTATAGTTGGGGAGACTAGTTAGATGGTTGATCCTACTACAGGAGTTTGATACAACAATAGTGGATAAGCTAGGGAAAGATAATGTGGTGGAAGATTTTTTTTCTAGGTTTCCTACACAAATAAAAGGTGTTGTGGATGATTCTTTTCTAGATGAGCATTTTTTTTCTCTTATAGTACGCACAACATAGTTTTCTGATATTGCAAACTACCTAGTGGTAGGATACATTCCATCACATTTCTCTCCTAGGGAAAAGAGACAATTGGTTCATAAAAGCTTTTCATATTCTTGGGTAGTTGGTTACTTATTTTACATTGGTCTAGATAATATCATGAGAAGATGCATAAGAGAAGATTAGGTCTTTGATATTTTAAAATATTGTCATGATGAGCCCTATGAAAGTCACTTTACAGCTAAGAGGATAGCATTTATGATCTTGACAATAGGTTAATATTGGCCAACTCTTCACAAGGATTCAGTAAACCAAAAATTGTGACAAATGTCAAAGGATGGGAAAACCAATAAAGTTAGATGAAATTCCTTTACAACCATATATAGCATTAACACCATTTGAAAAATGGGGGATTGACTTCATTGGACCAATTTCACCAGCCTTTAATAATAAAGAGTATGTCTTGTTATATGTACAAACTATTTGAAAAAATGGGTTGATGTCAAGGAATTATAGTTTGTAAGAGATGAGAATGTAGCTATGTTCTTGTATGAAGACTTCTTTACCAGGTATGGAGTACCTAGAGAAATTTTCCTTGATTAAGGTAATTAGTTTACTTGTAACCTTATTTGTCAGTTGGTTAAAGAACACTCAATAAGATAGAAAATACACACCTTATCATCCCCAAGATAATGGGAAGGTGGAGGTTAAAAAAAGAGAGATTTAGAATATTTTGACCAAGACAGTGTAAATTCACAGAAAGAATTGGGCATTAAGATTACCTAAAGCAGTGTGGGCCTATAGAATAATATGGAAAACTAGTACAAGTTTCACACCTTATGAGTTAGTCTATGGTAAAACAATAGTTCTACTAATAGAGTTCGAGTACAAGACACTTAGGATAATAGTAGATTTAGGCATGTATTTAATAGAAGCATAGCAATAAAGGTTTCACAACCTTAATGGATTGGATGAAATAAGAATGGAAGAAATGCATCATACAAAGGTCACACAAAAATAGAGGACCAAATGACACAATCAGTTTATAAAGGCGAAAGAGTTCACTTTAGGTGACTAGGCTTTAATATATGATTGTAGGTACAAAGAACACAAGGGTAAGTTAGAGTCAAGATGGTTGGGGCCCTATGAAATACAAGTATTTCCTAATGGAGAAGCTAAATTATAAAGTTCTATAGATGTATTCATATTCACATTGATGGTAAATAGACATATATTGAAGATATATAAAGAACTAGCTCAAAATGATGACTTTCTTCTTCCACTGATGCATCTATATGGTCAAAATAATTATTCAAATATAGATAATCAATCACAGGGTAACACCTTAGTAGAATATACAACCGGTTCTCATAGTGCCTTAGTAGATGACGTACATAGTTCATTTCCTGAGGTCACTCAGGTATAATTTACTATCCCAAAATTTTATGCAGACACAACATGGTTACTATGATTCAAAATACTCATCCACGAATGCTTTGTACTGCTGAAGGGACCTATAGCTTCATGTATTAAAACTACTATAATATAGTTTGAGTCATATTTCCTTAGGGATCTATAGCTGAATACACGTGAATATAGTCATAGTTCAGTTTGGGACCTAATGTAGAAGATGCACACAATGCTTTCTATCAAAGTGTTTAAATATTAGTGCTACATTAATTGCATTTCATCACCTTTCATTTCATCTTTTCTCACATATGAAACATTAGTGACTATCATATTTCATGTAACTACCAAATAAATTTTAAATATTTGAACTGTCACTTCATATCTCACCATCTATAAATTCCACTTCATTTCATTACACATGCCACCTTGTCATTCATTTATCCATACACTACAATTAACTCTTATCAAATAAAAAATCAAACCACGGATGATTTTCAATCAACCTCACATGTGTGACGTTCAGTTAATTACATCTGATGGGTACACATACTACACTACCATCATTAACATGGATTTCAAAAATATTTCATTATGTATTTACATTAAATTTAGCATGCTACCTATTCATTACATTTATTTCCATATTATTCAATCACACCCTTTTCCTATTTTCACATGACTTGAAGTGAGGTCACTTCAAACCTTAAGTTGGGGGGTAATATATTAGCCAATATTTTTCATTTTTTCCACCAAAAGGAAAATGTAGAAACATACATGCAAACCCTATTTGTATTAATTATCTTTGCACTTGTAACCTTTTGTTGTTAATATCAGTTGCCATTTCCAATAAGATCCCAAATTCTAAGCTAATTTGAACCCAATTTCAGTTGAACTAAGTTGATATAGAGGGGTAGGGGATGTAACCATTATAGAGTGCATGTGAGCATAACAAAGAGTTTGAAGGTGGCTAAGTTGAAATTAAGATAAATTTCTAAGAACATTGAGGAAAGGAAGAATTCACCATGGGAGGTGACATCCAAAGAGATCCATCAACTCACAAACAGATATTGGAGGACACATTATGTCTTCCCATTTTTACAAGGACTGGTTGGTTGGATTACTTTCTTGAATTGACAAAGTACAATGAAGAAATGACTAGGAAATTTGCAACCAAACTACAATTTGTTGATGCCACAGTTAGTTTGAAGGTGGATGCCTCAAAGGTGGCAATTGCATAAGTTTCAGGACTATCAATAGTTCAAGCTAAGTTTCCTACTCTAGAAAATGTAATTGCATCTAGAGATGAGTTTAGGGAGCCAAGAGAAAACCTTGACTCTTCATCACAAGGGACCAAAATACTTTCACTACCATGGGTATGGGCCTCTTGTTCCTCTTATATCATCAAGTACATTACATTTGATTGTAGACTATCTTTATTGTGTACTATTCATTTTAAATTGTTAAGTCATCCCCTACAATATCTATTGGTCAATGTTTCCAATTATCTTTATAATTTTCTTAAAAGAATGGGGATATAATATCATAAGAAATAGAGTGATTAAGCATTATCACATTATTGTCTAGTAACCTTGTTGGTAAAAATGAGTCTTAAGATTCATCACCATCAAGTATCTTGGGAGGATTTTATAGATTTTCAAAACATTAATCAAATACTTGAGGAACTTGTAGAGCCAAAGGCCCTAAAATTAGCTACTATATCTATAAGAGAAACCCCTCTTGCTTCACCTACCCATAGCCAAGGTGAACTTGAAGAACAAAATGAACAAGATTTACCACATGTAGCCTCTATCCGACCTACAACACAAGAGACTCCATATTCCTCCAAAACACCTAAGACAAGGAAAAGAAGAGGTAGTTCATCCACACATTCTAATATACAAAGGAAAAAGAAGGATACACAAGAAAGGAAATCTATCCCACCTAGGCATTCATCCCATTTGAAGAAGAAAGGTGTTATGAGAGGAAGTGTAGAAAAAATAGCAAAGGAAAAAAGGGACAAAGGAAAATAGGGATAAAATGTTACAATGGTTGATACTAATTTAGAAATAAAGCACTAGTAGAATTTGGAAAATAAATGACGTGTACTGGTATGTGTAGGATCATGATGGGACAAAAGTGGCAATATGATGGGTATCTGGCTGACAACTATTTTTTAAAAATTAATGAAACAAAAGAGGTTTTAAAGGAGAGTCTCAACTTTCTATTAATATAAATTATGTTTACTTTCAATTTAATAAGTAATTATTATTCATTTTCTATTAATTACAACTAAAGTCTAATTGATAGGCTGATTGAAAAATCTATAGCTTTCAAATGGTATCACATTTTTGAATCCAAACATGCCACATTCTATGCTTTCAAATACTATAAGATAAAAAAAAAAATTGAATTTCATGAAGTTTGACCAAGCATTATGCTATTAACATACGAGCTTTTATATTTTTTAAAAGTCAATAAAAATTCATAATTAATTGTTTACTTAGAAAAAGTTAATAAAAATATTCATCACATTGTAGCATAAGTCCTCTACTTATATCCTAAATATTATAAAAAAATATTATAATTTTATTGTGGTTAGGGTGGTTAGACAAACACCTACTTCTTATTTTCCTAAAATTTAAGTATTAGTATCAAATTTCAAAATTTCACCAAATAGATTTTTTTTTTTTAAAACAAACCTAGTAGTTTTAGAAAATACATTCTATTTTATATAGATTCCATTCTTATATATTTTTGAAATAGTATAGATAACTTATTCAAATTTTTATGTCAAGTAGCCTAAGTCTGATTTTTCTAAATTTTTGCCACTTAAGGGCCTATTTTTCCATGATGATCCACATACCCAACTAAAACATTTAGTCACAACAACTAAAAATGACTAAATTCTAGTCTTTTTTTGCAACACAACTATAAATGACTAAATAAATGACTAATTTGATCATCGGATAAAATCATAGTCAAAAATGACTAAATAATTAGTCACACAAATAAAGATTAGACAATATGATCTTATGTTGGGTAATTAAAAAAAATGAACTTTTGGGAAATTATTGGAGGGAGTGGGTTGTATTGTGCATAGGGTTAGTAGAGAATTAAAAAATTGTTGGTGAGAGTGGGGAGTATAGTAGAGTGCATAATTTGGAGAAGGTCAACTACTCACATGGGAAAAAAAGCTAGTTTGGAGAGGACCTGGAGACTTGTGAAAATGCAAGAAAGGAATTCAAAGTTTGTTGCAACAAATTTGAAGTGAGGCCCTCTACAATGAAGTCAAATTTTTGTAAACCCTCTATAGTGAATTCAAAGGTAATTTGAAACCCTTAGCACATTAAACCGTTATTGTATGGCTTCTTGTGAAGTTCATGAACGACTGTAAATTTGAATGTGCCAAGTATGAGTGTTTGTGGGTACTACTTGAACATCAATGTATCCATTATTTGTATAAATCATGTTTATTTATTTAGTTATTATTTTATGTCTCATATTGAATCTTACAACCATAAAATAAGGTAAATCCTATGTGCAATGTTGTGATGAAACTAGTGTAAAGATTTGTGTGTATAAAATGTAGTCATTAGGGTCCTCATTGTGTATACCCCAAGTGTTTGATGGTTTGAGATATTTCTGCAAAAGGGTGAAAAGTAATTGTCTACTTCAAATGGAAATTCTGAAATCATATGTATGAATGATTATCATATCAAAGGCTTTCTAAGTTGGGTTTGCACTTTGAATTTGGGTCAAGTTCCTCTTTATGCTATTTTATTTTTGGGTTATTCAAATTGAAATGTTGAAAGAGTGCTTCTAAAATTATTCATGGGGCCTCCAACTATAAATCAAATCCATAAATAGCTACCTAGGGAGAAAGCAATCCTATAGTATTGTATTGGGACAAAAATAAATATACTTCCTTGTGTACTATAAGAGATGAGTTACATAAATATGAGGGTATTTTGTCATGAGACATTGACTACCACATAAAAATTTGGAGTTCTTCAGATTGTGAAAGAATTGGATGCTTTTATTCATTGTATAATCAATACAATGTAGTGACCATATCTTGAAGTTGTCTATTTGTGTTCCATGTTATCATGCATGGGAATGGTATTAATTTCTGTTTTTGTAACCAATTCACTAACCTAATCCCTGAGGCTCCTTTTCACTAAGTCTACATGGCATGGGTAGTGCATGTACATCATAATCAGTTTTTTATGGGTTGGTGTAACTTATAGTAGTTACATAGGCAACTAAGTACCAAATTTTATTTCTTTTGATCACATTTCCATTAAAACACATGCTCATGTCCCTACCTTAGACCTCAATACTTGGGTAACATTATTTGCAAGCCTAATATATTAATTGCAAAGTTTGAACAAGTGAACTTATCCTATTCCAAGTGATGTAAAACAACATGCAAAAATAGGGAAAAAACACTAACAACTCAAGATAGGGCTACATTAAACTTAAACAAAACAAAGATAGAAAAGAAGAAGCTGATTATACCTTGTTTAAGATTGTTGTTGGTTGGCCCTTTGATCTTCAATGCTTTGTGCACTCCTTTTGATGGCAAGATATGATGAAAGTGGATGCAAAATGCTCTATGTGAGATGAGGATTCAAATGGGCTATGTGGGTAGTTGGACGAGTGAATGCAAATGCCAAGAATGAACCTTGCAAGTGTTCAACAATAGATGTCTTGAAAGTATGACGTGCTTCAGAGATTGAATGCAAGTGTATGAATGCCTAATGCATGCTAGAGAATGAAAGAAAATCTTTCATTTTATGGGAAGAATCCCTAGAGAAATGGATAGTTGAGATCTTGCCAACATGGGAAAGATGAAGGGCTATGGTGAGTTGAGGACTCACAAGCCCTCACATCTTGCCATGTGGAAGATGAAGTGTCACAAGGAAAAATGAGGTGGAGAGGGTACAAATGATGTGGAGGTACTTGCAAGTACCTTGGAAAAGGGGTGATGGTGACAAGTGAGAGGACCATGGGAATCAGAGAAGTTGTTGGCATATTAAATGTGAATTTTCAATTCACATGATTGGGAGATCTTAAGGATAAGAAAAGGTTCCCAAAAAGGAAGCTGAGAAGTACCTTGGATAAGACAAGGTTCCCAAAAAAGTAGTACTTTGACCCATGTGATTTATGTGACATTTTAATGATCACATGGGGAAGAGCAGAATCCTTCGAGGAATAAAAGAGAATTTTAAATTCACATGGGGAAGACAAAAATGAATTAAAAATTCCTTGGGGGATGAGAGAGTTGACTAAGATGCTAATTGGATTAGCTAATCAGTGATTAGAATAAAGTTAGTGGCTAATGCAGATTAGGATCCAACTTACAAAAGTTGGAGGATGTGACACATCCTAATCAAGGATTAGACATGTGCACATCCCTAATGATGGGATTAGGAGGTGGATTAGGATTAAGTGAAGATTATGGGGATGTGACATGTGGGTAATTAAATAAATGTATTATTTATTTAATTATTTGAGGAAAAGGGGGATAAAGGGTAAGGTATTTAATTATTTAACTAGATACCTTAGGGATTTAGAGGACTTTAAGGATATTAATAAAGAATAGTAATATTACTTAATTAATGCAAATAAGAGGATGTTTAGATAAAAATGGATAAATTTGGACCAATGTAAGTGTTCAAATTTAGGTTTCTACATTTTTCCCCTCTTTGAGATGATGTTATGAAGTAGCATCATTTCAAAGAATATTAAAACATGGAACGCAGAAGAATATGGTTAGATTTGGAAATATGCCCCAACCATCAAAGGAGTGACTGGGAAGAAAGATGATGAGGGTGAAGATGAAGATTAGGTATGGAGAATGCCCCCTTGAGAGGACATGCGGGTTCAAGAGAACATGGATGTGCTCTCGAAATGGATGAGATGATGAAAGGGTAGATGGGGAAGATGATGAAAAGTGATGGATAAGAAAGGATGATAAGTGAGAGGAGATTGGGAAGCACAAATGGATTTAAGGACAAAGGTGATGTTTCCCTAGTCAAGCTACAAGCCATAATGGGTTGATGATGGATGGATGGTTGTTGACGAGGGAATGATATATCCTGAAACAAAATGAGGATAAGGAAGGATACATCTTAAGGATGATGATGAACGTGTTGTTGATGACAAAAGGATACATCTCGAAACACCACCAAAGGATAGGGAAGAATACATCTCGATTATGGTGATGAAAGTGTTGTTGATGAGGGAAGGATACATCCCAAAAAAACACCAAAGGATAGGAAAGGATGCATACCGATAATTATGATGATGATTATTATTGAATCAAGGCTTGTAATAAGGCAGGGAACAAGACCAAGGATGTAATTATATGATTTGTGCTAGATTTGATTGGATGTGGATTGCATGGAGATGCAACATGGATGAAGAGAATAAAAATGATGGAGGAAAAGATGCATAGAATAACTGATCTATATTATTCTAAGAAGATTTAAGAGAGGATGAAAGGATGAGGATTGATGAAAAGATGGTTGAGAAGGGATGGAGGATACATGCAATGAAATGGAATGGAAAATGAAATGCAGTCATAACGCAATTTTTCCATTTTTAGAGCATTGATTTTTTATATAGCATAAGACACCAAGAGCCAGGGTATGTGGAACCAAGGCAGATCAATGTCTAATACATACAACAAACACAATAGACAAGAAGAATATCCCAACACCCCAAAGTCTTGAAGACCTTGGTTGGGACAGGCATTGGAATAACCATGAGTACAAGAGGATGCACCAGTGTAACACAAGACCATAGGGATCTTGGTGGGTACTACGTGGGACAACCAAGAAGAGAAAAATAGAGAAAAAAATAAAGATATTCCCCTATGTTTTCCAGTCAAAGCACACCATGATATAAGGGAGCAAGGTGACCATGATGACATATGATAGAGAGCTAAAATGATAAAAAAAATCCAAAAGAATCAAAAGATCACAATCAGTTTCAAACATCCTTTTCCATAAGATCGAGAGGATGGATGGGATTGATGAGGTATGTTAGTAAGGATGCATCCTATTGAGACCAAATATGGGTACTAAACTAAAAGACCAATATGATATAGGATATTGAAAAAAAATTGGATCTGATGATATGAGTGGATCTCATTTTTTAAGAACCAGTTGGATAAGGGCATAACTTGATGACACAACAGAAGAGAGACAAGAAATGATACTAACACACCCTAAAGATCTAGGGGCTCTGGGGCTGATCAAAGATTAGCCTTGCCCACGTGAAAGCATAGAGCCATCGTAGTTTGATAAAAGGCTGATGATTGACCATGGTTAAAGCAAACATAGGACAATGGATACCTCGATGGATGAAAAAGACCAGATAGAAGAAATCCCTAGGGGTGGATCAATTGAGCAACCTTTCCTATGTTAAAGCATAGGGGAAACATAGTTTGACAAAATACCAAAGGAAAACGATGGATAAAGGATGATGAGATGACCAGGATAAGTGCATCAAATGATGGGACCGATACGATGAGACAAGATAGATATAGTTGATTGGATAGGATGATGGTGATCAAGTGCGGCTGAAGAATGGGATAGTTATCCAAATCATCAAAAATGAATTGGGATGATGAGACGATGGGGAGAGGAGTGATTAGAAGTGACAAGAGACTGGAAATATGTGAGAAAGAAATGGGAGGGATGATGATGATATAGATGGCATTGGATTGTGTGAGGGGTGAGCCTCTAGCCAGATACCAATGACAAGAGATTATGAGGATAAAGATGAATGGATAGGGAGATAAGGATGGGGAGATGGAATAGATTGTTATGATGGATAGGAGGATACAGATTTGGATAAGGAGAAGGTTATTGGATGGATAGATGGAAAGGTAAGGATTGAAAGGATGGAAGGAAGGGATTTCTTTGGTGGATGGATAGAGGGATGAGTATGGGGAGATAGGATAGATGCTATGATGGATGGATAGAGGGAGGGGATGACATGATGGATTTGGAAGAGGGAGGGGATGATATGATGGATGACTGATATCTCCAAGGACTATATCATAAAGGAAGATAGATGCCTCCACTCTAGATATGTTATGAATGATGAGACAGGGGGTGAGAGATTTCCAAAGCATGTATATATGTTTTCCCCTATCGATATCAAGATCAAAAGGAGGATGGAGGGGTTGGGATAAATGGGATATGACAAGTAGGATGTGTAAGATAGGTCAGATGGAGGAGATGGGTGAAATGAATGCAGTTGCCCCCAAGTGTGGAAAGCGATGGATGGGGATTTACGCATGACACCTATTTTCTAGGCTTTCATCATGGTACTTATCCAAGGTGCTTATTTGCCAAGTTTTGACCATTGGAAAAATTATTTCTCTTTACTATTTTATATTTATAATTTTTTTCCTTTTTAATTTTTTTTTTTACTATTTTTCCTATTTTGACTTTTTTGGATTGTATGCGGATGGAGATGGATAAGGAGAGGGATGTGGAAAATTGGATTGAGAATGCATATGATAAGGAGATGGTTGGAGGACTCAAGCATCAAGTTCTATATGAGGTATTAAGAGCCCATGTGTCAAGTGAATATTAGATGTTGGTACAACCTTATTAGGATAAACAAATTATGCAAGAGAATGGATTAAAGGGGTTGGATGAGGGAGATATGTGGGATAACAGATGGGATGTTGGAAAGTGTATGGATGGAATGATGGGTAGGATGTATGATGGGGAGATGTTTTCAGGACCAACATTGGCACATATGGTGGAATATGTCAAAGGATAGGAGGATTAATGGATGCAGAATGTGGGGATAATCGAGGAGATGGGATAGTGAATTTTTGGACATAAGGACCCAAAAAAAATTTAGGAGATGGTGGATGAGAATGATTAGCTTTTGGATTAGTAACTTTGGATGTTGTTACATATTTTTCATTTGAAGGCATTGCATCTCTTTTCTTTGGGATCCACATGGTTTTGATCTTTTCTTTAGTGGACCTTTGTGGCCTACAGATTTGATTTGGATTTCAAATTTTATCTTTCTTTGGTTCACCATGTCTTTTAGAGGGGACATGGGGATCTTTAGATTCATGTGGATGTTTATATTTATGTATTTTTATTTTAGCATCCAAATTGCTTTGAATAACAATGGGATGGGTGCAAGGAGATGGATGATATGAAGGAAGCATGAGTGGGGTGATAGAGGTAGGAATTTTGGGATGATATGTGGATGGAGGATGTGTAGGTACGTTTCTTTGTTGATATTGATTATGGGGCATGATAGTGGGATGTTTATGATGGGTGACATTGATAGCTAATGGATGGATGAAAGGATGAATAGGATGAGATGGAGGAAGTAATTTTGGGATATAAGGGCCAAAAATAGATGTAGTATGTGGGGGATGTGTGACAATGGATGGAGGGACATAAGGACCCAAAATGGATGAAGTAGATTAAGGATGGGAGATGGTGGATGGAGGGATGTAAGAACCCAAAATGGATGGAGTAGATGAAGGAGGAATATGGATGGTTGTTT
>VDFB02168120.1:0-11154 GCA_007258455.2 Sequoia sempervirens
TCTTTATAAAGAAAGAATGTGAAAATATCATATTAATATGTATATATTCAATTTAAAATTTAAAATTCACTTTAAATGTAATAAAAATAAAATTACCATTTGATCACGAGACCTACTCTACATGTATCCTCTGGTGGTGTAACTATATGCGGGTTAGAGACTGAAGGGTTAACACCAACAAAAGTCTACAAGATCAAATTAAGCATGTACAATTCAATTAGGTTAATATATACATATATATTCAAGTTTGCACATTTTTTGTAGAAAGTTTTGTAAACAACCTGGAAATCAGTGGCCTCACGAGTAGCTGCAACATCAAATGTTTGCCCAATGCCCATTCTTATTGTGGTATCAACCTAGAGATACATGTACATAGACATTTAATGCTTATAATATTTACAAGTGTACATGCATGCCTTTCATATATCTAGTGAATTCAAAACTCATAAAATTGTAACTATACTAATGTAAACTTTAAAAAAATTTACAATATGAATGTACCTGCCCATGATCTATGTCGCTCGATAGTGGAGGAGTGCTTGACAATCCCTCAGGAGGAATCGGCGTGGATCTTTGATTGACTCACCTAAACCAATATGAATATTTAAGAACATATATGTGATTCAATTATAAATTCTAAAGAAGCGCTCAAAGTTAAATAATTTATGATTTCATATATAATTTTAAAAATGAAATCAAAATACCCATAAAGGGTTGCCAAGTATGACCCGGTCTGTCGATATATGTACTTTCGTGAAGTACGGATGATTGCCAAAACCGAAAGTGTCATCACATACACTTAAAAAAAGATGATTGTTAAAATGTATTGCAAGCTTTTAACGATATATACAACCATAAAAATATTATAAAATGAGTTACGTACATCTAGATGCATATTTATACATTATTAAGTAGTGTCCTCGAGGGTGATGATATTTTGCTGAGGAACTCTATAAATGGTGATGTGACGGATGAACCACGAGAATCTCCGTCCGCTTGAGCTGGGTTGTAGCCCTAATCGAGGTCCATAACACACTTGATGACAACTAGTACATATATGGGGGCCGAGGTCGACACTCTGGAGTAATTACTTTCGGACCAACTCCATAAAAGCTCCTCCATCATCGCCGTCCATACATATACACTGCATGTCGTAGAAGCGTCTTGATCAAGGTCTCTAGCGAGTGTACTAAAGGAACCTAATGTTGATACCAAAGCTTGATGATGTATAGGTGCAGGAATGGGAGTACCAAGAGAAACAACAAGGGGTTGCGCATGCATGGGGCATTGGGGATCAACCCTTGCCCCTAATCTCTATTGTGGCATGCCACCACCAACACCCTGAAATGATCTAAAATCAAAATAACTGGGATTTTTCCCAAAAACAAACTCTACATACAATTTCAAAAATACAATGGGCACCTCTAATTAGTATGGGACTATCAAAACCATACCATTGATCCCAAAAATGTGCAATCATCTGTGGATGTACGCACCACCTCATGGATATTTTAGATTTGTTGGGTGGAATGGGTTGTCGGGTAACGGGGTCAAGAAAGTAGGGGCTAGATGGGCTTTTGTTATTTTAAGGTCTAATATTTGTTTATAAGAGAGACCATCAGAATAAAATTGTCTCATTTGTTCTCTCTCTCGTCTATGCCTATCAAGATCAGAATCAATCATCCTAATGGAATCAACAATGTTTTGCATTACAGATGCAAAACGTCTCACATGTGGAGCAATCAATGCTTGACTCTGCATAGCATTGATTTGTGTCTGTAAGGATGCGACTTGATCATTTATTCGTGCTCTCAAGCGAGCCTCATCAGATGCCATAGGTGCTGGAGGTGGCATATGAGGGGGAGGTGAAGGTGGAGGTGGAGGTGGAGGGGGGGAGGGAGGCGGATCTGGCTGTGGCTCAGGTGGTGGATTGATGATATCATCAATATTAAAATCATCCATGATATATGCTTGATATAATGTGCACCTGCATTTAAAATCATACAAAATAGGACCCATGTGCATACAAAAATTAAGATCATATATTTAATTGAAATAGGATGAGCAACATATATATTAAGCTCTCATATATTTAATTGAAATGCACACATATATATACATTGATTGTTCAACTCAAGAGCATGTCCATACAAAATTAAAAATTAAATGTATGTACATGTACATTTAAAATAAAAAATACGATGCATAATTTGCATGCGTACAAATCATTAAACTAAACTATACATACATACATATGCAAATTTCAAAATTTAAGAACTAATGCAAATTTTTAATACATGCACATACATACTAAACAATAAACTTGAAAACATTCACAAAATCTCCATTTTATGTCTAACACAACAATTTCAAATAGAGAAATCAGATCTAATAGATAGCTTTCACAAACATACCATTATATACTATTCATTATAAGTTCATAATTCCACCAACTTCACAAATCCATGTCACTAAAAATATCCATATAGAACCAAATCATAAATCATGTCAATTAAAAATATCCATTTGAACCAAATTTATAAATTCATCACACAAAATATCCATCGTTGACCAAATGTATAAATTCATAACTATTTAAGATCATTGTTTTAATTTATAAACTATTATGGCTCTCTACTACATAGATATTCATTTCTTTGTGTTTTCCTTTTCAAAATTAGGAGTTCTCCTCTCCTCTAGCCATTGTCTATGCTCATCTACAATCCCATCCATAGCCCCTAATAAAGATCAACATGGCTATATCCTAGATGCAACATCCCTCAATAGGAGGTGCTGACACATTCTTCATTTTGAATAATGTTGATTTGATCTTGGATGGTTCTAAAGTGCATGATTTGTGCTTTGCAAACCAGCATGCTCATTGATTTCAGGTGGTGGAGGTGGGGTTGCGAGGTGGGAGGGCGGAGGTGGAGGTGAAGGTGTTGGAGATGGATGGCGTGGAGGTGGATTGCGAATAGTATTGAATGGATCCATGTGATCTTCAAGATATGAGTGAACCTGCATTAGATTTGTAATTTCAAGATGTAAGATACATGTTTAGGAAATACCAAGTTAAACCATTCAATATAAATGGCCTTAAATAATTGAATACAAATGATAAAATTATATGTAAGCCCCATTTATATGTCTAAGGCACATGTTATTTGAATGAAAATACAATTAACTATTGATATTGTATAATCTTGCAGGATCTTATTATTGTTAAATTTGGTTGGGCCTTGGGCAACTTTGATCACCAAATTTTAAGAACTTCTTTAATCCCCTTAAGAAATGTCATATTGTCAACCCCTTAAGAAAATTGAATTACGATTTAGGGTGACAGGATGGATTAAGGGGATTTACGTCTAGTGAGGTCCTAGGAGAAAATGGCATGGCTCAAATGAATAAAATTTGGTGAAGTTGCCGAAGGCAACCAAATTTCATTAAGAGCCTTTAAAGAAAAATGATGGCTTTAGGGTTTAGGGTTTAGACTTTAGAGTTTAGGGTTTAAGGTAATAGGATAGCTTAAGGGGATCTACATGCTGCAAGATCCTAGGAAACAATTACATGGCATAAGGTACATTTGAAATTTGGTGGAGTTGCCTAAGACAACCAAATTTCATTAAGAGCCTAAGAAAAAATGATGGCTTTAGGGTTTACGGTTTAGACTTTAGAGTTTACTATTTAATTAGCTAAAATCCCCAAATCCTAACTTTTAATCAACCATTAAGGGGATAATCATGTCACATCCATAGCTTAAAATTAAAATAATTCCAAATCACCAATCCAAACTCAAACTAATGTAACTTACTTCCACTTCATCAAATCTAAAATGAAATTAATAATCTATCCTAGCCATCAAATCAATTAGACTAATCATAGCCATTCATTTCCAACTTAGACCTTCAATCCAAATTCAAATTAGCATTCAATTATTCCCATCTACCTAATCAAGTCAACACAAGCCCTCCATCAACCCAACCACCCACATTTAATTCTCTCTTCCCTCTCAAATTCAAATTCAAAAATTCTCTCATGATTCTAGTCCTCGATTCCAAAAAAACCTAGTCCTCCATTCCTTTCCCCTCAACTCTATAAAATAATGACATCCCCAAATGTTTCCATATGATAAAATTTGTATGTATATGTTATCACATTAGAGAACCAAAGAGCAACTTCAACACATACATTTAGAGCCATAAAAGAATGTTATGGAACATATTATGCTTCTCTAATCTTTCATTATTTTATTTACCTTTCATTAGAAGTAGAGTATTGAGTTTGCACTTGCATTCTTGGTCTAGAATTTCTCTTCTACACTAAGTACAAAAATATAATATTGGATAGCTTAGTATATCTTTATCTTCTAATATATATTCCCTAGTTCTGCTTATCCATATTTGAGTATCTTAGCATATGTGTAACACGACATGTTAATAATATATCTCATATAAATGTAGGGATGTGTTGCTAATGTCATCTTCAAACATATATAACCAATAGGAGATACTATAAGGTATCCAATATAACTATACAACCTATATAGGTATGACATATGGTGACCTTTGGCTTTTTTTGATATGTCAAGGGTAGTTTTGCAAATATTAGTTTCTAGTGCTTTTGTGAGTTTTCACCACTTGTAAGTTTATTAAGCTACACTTTTGGGTTTTCAACCTAATAGGGATAAACCTAGTAGATTTTTTAGCTTTCCAGCCTAATGGAGATAAATCAAACCACATTTTTTGGTTTTTAGTTGCACCTATCAAGTTATTTGTTAGCTATTAAATTTACAAACATTCTAGGATTATAAGTCTACTATAAAATTTGATGTAAAATAGATTACACATTGAGCCCTATAATTTAATTACAACAATGAATAAATATAGCAACATTTAGTAGACATAATGAAAATCAAGCCATGATAGTAATATAGAGATAATATACAATGTTTAATATAGATAAGTTAAAGAATCATTTTACAAATATATATCTATATATTCACATCATTTTTGTTTTTTCTTTAGATTTCAAATATATCCACCAATCCTCCTTATCTTACATTAACATAAACTCAAAAAACATAGTGGACATGTACACACATATAAAACTACATTAAAATAGTGTTAGATCTTACAATTTTTCAAGGCTTAAATTTCATCCTCTTAGACGATCACTCTTACTAAATCATTGGCATAAATTAGATGCACACAATGGCACATTAAAGGTTTATTCCTCATGTTGGATTCCCTATTTTATATAACTATATCTTTATTATCTAATTTAAATATATCTAAGCACAAATTTCTTTTATGTAACACATTGATAATTTCAACTCATTATAAAAACCAAATACAAATTTAAAGGGGGTACACTATATTTATAAATAAGAATTTAAATACCATCCCTATCTCCATGGTGTGTCACTTGTTCACTAAAAAGCCCTTACATAAATCATCTACTTAGGTCAATCTTATCTAGATTTTTCTTAAATATTAATATTCATAAAATATGGCACAAAGCATATTGATGCATTTCTATCCTTCCACATAAATCTATATAGTATCAAAATATAGGTAATTTTATGGTTAAATTGAATCTCTCTTAATTGCCAAATAATCCATTATGATTGAGGATGGGTGGATTATTATCTAGGATATATATGTATCTGGAAGTGTTTCCAATTGGAATTGCTATAATTATACTTTTATGGCATTCTAGATATTCAAAATAGTTTTCATAAATCTACCAAATAGACCCATTCTTGACATTGAACCTACATAATTTTAGGTATGTCCAATGAAAGATTAGGGTCTAGGGTTCATAAATTTCAAATGCTTTAGTATTATGGGTTTAGATTTTACAGTTTAGGGTCTAGGGTTTAGCAAACTTAGGGTTTTAACAAATTTTTTTGTTCCAATTCAATTTAGGGTTTCAGTTTTAAACAATTAGGGTTTTTAATGAATTTTTTTTGTTTCAATTCAAACTAGGGTTTTCAAATTCAATTTTTTTTGTTTGATTTGAATTTAGGGTTTGAAAAAGCTCGATGTGGATTTGTAAATGCGATGTTTTATTTCATTTCAATCTTTAGGGTTTTGAAATGCAAATTTTTTTGTTTTGTTTCAATTAGGGTTTTCAAAATCAATTTTTTTGGGGTTTAATCGAACAATTTAAGATTTAAAAGTTAAAATTTGTTTCTAAAACACAATTCAAGGTTTTTTTTCTCAATTTTATTAAAAAACGTTTAAATTTCATTGCAAGTTTTCATCTAATTTGACAACTATTGAATTCTAATATAAGGATTAAAAAAATAATTAAAATGTCACATAAATTGAAAAAAAAACATGCTAAATTAACGTATTTCTTTTAAAATTTCAATTCAAACCAAAAAAAGGCGAAGTAGGGTACCTGTACTTGGTGTTGAGGTCGCTGTCGCAAGCCACTCGGGATCCCGTTCGCAGAAGTGAAAACTACTATTTTTAAAAATAAATAACAGTAGGAAACAGGATCCCGATTTATATAACTCGATCCCGCGATTTATAAATCTGATCCCGTGTTTACAAATCGGGATCCCGTTTATTTAAAATCGGGATCACGTTCCGTCTGCTTTGGTTCAGAGTCCGACAGGAAACGGGATCCCGATTTTTAAAAAGCGGGATCCCGTTTGGTCTCAGGCTCGGGATCCCGAACCATAACGGGATCCTGTTTTTTAAAAATCGGGATCCCGTTTATTAAATCGGGATCCCGTTTTATCAATGCCGATTTCAATTTTTTGGCTAAGGCAAAAAACTTCCACATTTCATGGACTCAACTTCGTGCACTTACCCTCAGGTTACTTTGATTCCTCAATGGATTGGTAAGCAATAGAAGCAAGTCAAACATAGAAAAATCACTCGATGCCTAGGTATCCCCTTTGGTTTGGGTGTAATTCTTTTTGATAGGTGGATTTGGTGCATAACCAAATTCAAAAATAAAGTGTATACTTGGGGAAATAAAATTATATCAAATTAGTTGGCAAAATTTAGGCTATGAATTAGATATTCTTGGTCCCACATGTATACTAATCCTCATATTGGATATCCTCCATGAAAGGATATAAGAACTTAAATAAAACCATCCAAAATTTCTTATGGACTAATAGGGATGAAAAGTTGGTTTTATATCCACCTCCTAGCTTCATTATATACAACCAAAGGATAAAGGTGGTTTAGGCCTTTTGGACCCCTAGACATGGGGGACTTTTTATCAACTAAATAGATAATTAGAGTTCTGTTAGGTGAAGAGCAGTGGAAAATTCTATTCTATCACTATATTAATCTTGTGGCTATTAGTGACCAGTGGTAAGGTGTCAGGTGGCTAGATAAAAAATTTATTGCTCCTTTCTTTAATGTAAAACCATCATTCCCTTTACAATCCATCTAGAAGGCCTAGTAATAAGTTTACAATTTATTACATTTTAAAAATGATTATGGGAAACATGGTTTAAATTGTGAATTCTTCTATCTAGTGGAATAGGCTTATTCAATATATTTGTCAAACTATCTCTATCTCTTTCCTAAAACAATCTCATTATCTATTAAGAAAAGGTGTATGAAAATTTTGTGATATTTGAGATTTCAATGCCCTTGATTAGGCTAATTGGCAAAGCTGCAAAACATTAATTTTAAGTTCAAATAACATGTTCAAGGAATTTTTGGTTTTTGCTAGATATTTTATCCCTTCCAATTTACTTATGAAGTTATGAACTCTTATTCAATGCAATTTATTTAAAAATTAGTTGTGGCTTGATAAGCTTCAACTTTTTTGCTTGCATTTTAAAATAAATAAATAAATATACTACTAAATATATCTCTAAACCTAAGAATTTAACATAAAATGGAGTTGTATATTTCACGAAAGAAAATGGAAGAACTTGAGTGCTCTAATTTGGAGGTCTAAAGTTGAGGCAAATGTTCAAACTTTGTCTTGGAAAATTCTACACTACAAGCTTCCTATAGGAAATAGGTTGAAATGTTTGAAGATTGAGTCATCTAATTGCACCTACTATTAATGTAATGAAAGATTGAAACATATTTTTTGGGATTGTTTAACAACCAAAAAATGAAATGTTATCTTTTTTCACTTTTCTACTTTTTTTTGTCATATATGTTTGGATGGAAATAAGTTGTTTTGGGTAGTGGTCTTCATAAAAATGTGGTTTCTGATACAATGAGATAAAATATTTTGTTTAGTATATGTTTGTTAATGTTTTCAAATCATATTATTCATCAAGAAGTAGAAATGCTAAAATTTTACTCTAACACCTTGTTGCAATTTGTTTTTCTATGTTCTTTGCTAAAAGAGGGTTCCAAGGATTATGGAAAGTATAGTACATGGTTAGAATAAATTAAACTTCCAATTTTATGTAGGTCCATGAAGATGATATTCGATGTTCCAAACATCTCCAAAGCCTATTTAAATACAACATTTGATTTTTTTAGTAGCCTTTTTACCTATGTGGTTATTTCAAGATTATTTGTTGAATTTTAGTAGGATAACTATTTAGGTGATTGTTGTTGCAATTTGACTAGTTTATAGTTTTGTAATTATTCATAATTAGAACTCATTGAATGGAAGCTAATTGTGATGTATTGAAGTAGATTCTTTTCCCTTGGGTTGTTCATTGTATTTTGACAACCATGATTATTTTTTCTGTAATCTTATATTACTAATAATTTTATTTTAATGTATGAATTTTAACATATTTCAAAGTTTCTTTTAAAAAATTACTAAATTAAGATTTAATTCATGTTTTATATTTTTTAAAAAGTTATTTCACTCAATTAAGATTGAAGTAGCTCTTAGTAAAATCAATTTTGTACAAAAGATTAAATAAAGTATTCAGATTGGAGTGTTATCCATTGTGTTATGTAGTTATTGCTAAAATCATGGTTAATGCTACAATTATAATTAGGGTTAGGGATATAAATATGGTTATAGTTAAGGTTACAATTAGAAATCAGATCAAGGTAGGGACTATGAATGCCACTAGCATATATATCTTTTAAAAATCTATATAAAATATGTCAAGAGATATCCTTCTAGAAACACCTTTTGCACTTATAATATTATATATTTTTTAATATAATATAATATAGTTAAACTTCAACAGAATATTATTTATTTTTTAATAATTTTAATTTAATATATTTATAACATCAAGGGGTAAAAAATTTATTAAATCAAGGAAAAGTTACAAAGCAAGGGCATTAAATGGCCCTATCAATATCAACCAAGTGATCCAATTGATGAGACAAATCTAGGGGGAGTTGACCCCGATCCACCAAATTCCAATCATGAATATGATCAGAAGCCCATTTCGCCAAGCAATTAGCAACACCATTCCATTCACAAGGAATATGATTGAAAGTAATATCCTCCAGAGAGGTAGAAAGAGTGAGAATTTGTTCCACAATCAAAGCCAGCTACTAGCTCACATTATCCAAATACTGTCTTTTCAGTAAGTTCACCACGACCTGGGAGTCAGACTCACATATGATCCTGCGCCATCCCAATTGACTGCCCCGCTCCACAGCTAATAAAATGGCCTGAGCCTCCATAAGATTATTCGTATGAATACCCTTATACACCGAGAAAATAAACTGAACATCTCCAGAGCTATCCCGACCCACCCCCCCAATGCCAGCATGACCAGGATTTCCACGAGAAGAACCATCCATGTTGATTTTTAGGACTCCAAGAGGAGGAGGGGTCCATCTTACCTCCCTATTCACCTTCGAGGTAGGATGCCTGCATCTGTTGCGCATGAGTTGGCGCTGCAGATGAGGAAGATGAAGACGATTATAGCAACCAACATCATGAGGGTCCACCAGCATAGTCATATCACACTTAGCCGCAATAGTTTCTCCTAAAGAATGAAAAATTTTCCTCCAAAGGTGAGGAGCCAACAACAATGAATCCTGGAAAATCTGCCTATTCCTCTCCAACCACAGGTTCCAGATAATAAAGGAAGGCCCAAGAGCCCAAGTAGCCTACAAAAAAGGAGTAGAAAAAGGGGCCCTGCCCCACCGTTCCCCAAACTCCACCAAAGAGGAAGCATGCCAGCAGGCATTATTCCACACCCCCACCAAAAATGCCAAATCTCCCTGGCATAGGAACATTGGAAGAAGAGATGGGAGACACTCTCTTCACAACCATGACACAAAACACACATAGAGGGGCCTTGGAAACCACGCTTACATAAATTATTCCAAGAAAGACACTGATTTTGAGCCACTAACCACATAAAGAAGTTGCACTTGGACCAACCCAACTTGTGCCAAACTTGCTTCCACCAAGGGACCTCAATGTTCCCAAACACCTACCTACCAACCTGTCTATAACCAGCAGGTACAGAGAACTTTTCAGACAAGTCAGAACCATCCCAAGCCAAGACATCAGGGCCTCTCAAAGAATTACAAGCACGAGAAGCCAGAAAATGGGAGAGCTCAATCCTATCTCCCACAAACCCTCCAGGTGGCCACTCAGAAGGATGCTTCCAGCGAAAACTAACAACCAATCCACCATGTTGCACCATCTTATAATGCTCCACAGTATCCCAGCTAGCCACAATAAAAACATCAGAAAGGGACTGGAGATGAGGAAAAGAAGAGAGAATAGGAGGGTGACCATCCCAAGAATCTGACCAAAAAAGAGCCTGTGATCTCGAATGACAGATCCAAAAAATAGCACACTTAATCAGTTGCACCCCCACTTTCAAAGTATGCCAAATCATAGAACCACTCCCTTCCAGAGGATAGCGAGGAACCTCAAAAGAAGCAACACCCCGAAGATATTTATGGTTGAAAATACGAGCCCATAACTGGTGTTGATTGGTACACCAACGCTAGTAAAGCTTGGCAGCAAAAGCTTTTCCATTCAAAATAGCAGAGCGTAAACCAAGACCACCCTC
Organism: Sequoia sempervirens; assembly: GCA_007258455.2. NCBI lineage: Eukaryota > Viridiplantae > Streptophyta > Pinopsida > Cupressales > Cupressaceae > Sequoia > Sequoia sempervirens. The sequence goes on from VDFB02168120.1 coordinate 10,949, forward strand.
CTGCTTTGGTCTACACACCAATTCCCACTTGACCAGGCTCCATTTTGAAGACAACAAATTACCGCTCCAAAGAAATTGACGAGAAAGAGCATCAAATTCTTTAAGGAAATACATAGGAGTCGCTTGAACTAAGCACCTGTAGATGGGAAGGGCTTGGATAACCGGGTTGAGAAGAGTCACTCTAGCAATAGTAGACAACCAACGAT
>VDFB02168121.1:0-10977 GCA_007258455.2 Sequoia sempervirens
CATGATGAAGGAATTCAAATGGTTGAAGTGGACATTTTATTTAAAACTATTTCAACTTTGCAACGCCAGGATTTTAAGGAAAATTAAAATGTTAAAAAAAAAGAGAAAAGAAGGTGGGACTGCCAGGAAGACAAAGGGACAAAATTTAAAACCAAGGTGAAATTGCAGAGTGTGGCGTAGGAGATGGAAAGCCAAGCAGAGCTGATTCACAAAGTGTTTAAAAAAGAATGTGATTGCTGATTTGAAACATATTTCCTAGGCAGAGTTTGAGGAGGGATTTCAATGTGTGTGAGGGGATTGGGATTGAAGAGAGTTATGAGAGGGTATAGGAAAGAGTGGAGTTTCTGAAATTTGAGAGGCCAAATATTGTAATTAGTTTGTTGCAGATGTATGGTTTGATTGTGAAGTAAAACTGAATTAAATTGAGTAGTTTTGTTGCAATCTTTGTGTCATTGATATTCGAGTTTGTGGGCAACAAATTGCTTATTGTGTGAATGTGTGTTTTGGAAGCAAGAGGAGTCCTCTTGCATCAAATGGTATCAAAGCCAAAGGTTTTGAGTGTATAGGCAGAGTGCCGAACATGAGGCAGCTTATTTTAGGACTTGCGGGTAGAGGAAGCACAATTGTGAAGATCTCAAAAGAATCGTTGTAGGTGTGCAAAATCTTGAGTGATTAAGAGCTGGAAGCTGTGAAGAAATTTTTTTTTGCAGAACGTGTGATGTGGTAATGACAAATTGTAACAACAAATGAGATGGGTATACTCGTGAGGAGGAAGCCCATGATATGGGAAGGCTGGAGCAAGTATCAAAAGAGGAAGATCTCCTTGATGATCGTGGATATAAATGCAAGGATGGATAGATTGGAAGTATTGTAGCATGGAGAGATAGTGAAGAGCAATGAGAAGCGAGAATGTGCAGTGGAAGCATGCCCTGATGAAAGCATGAGGGAAGATGAAAAGGAAGATGTGAGTACACTGGCTGAAAATGAAGATGAAGAAGATGTTGCAGCAGTGACAGGGAAAGAGGTAATGCACACCATTTATCATTTTTATACTGAAGAAGATAATGAATAGTATGAAGTAGAAAATATTGCAACGAATAGTGACAGAGAGGATGTTGTGACAGTAGAAGTCATTGAGGTAAAGTTTAATTTTTATGAGTTTTGTGATGTTGAATTTACAATGAATTTACATGTTGAGATGAGTAAAGAGTTAGAGAAGGAAGATTGTGTAGTGACAGAGTGGAATACAGATGAAGTATATCTGTATGTAGAAGCTATAGAGGATGTTGCAGGTGAGATTTGGTGGCGGTGGTCAGTTTGTGCCGAGTCAAATCCCACAAGAGATTGGAAGAGAGAGGGATGCATTTGGTGGAGGTCTATTGTACCCAAAATAAATTTCTTGCTTCAATAAGGCATTTTGGTAAAAATGGTCTAAATCTTGTAAAATTGTCGTCAAAAGTCAATTTTAGGTCAAACGAAGCATGGGCTTTTTGTGGGTTTATTGTCAAAAGGATACTTGCAAATTTTGAAAATTAGGGTTTCAAACGCCTGTTTTTAGGAAAACCCTAAAAATAGGACCTTTCTAGAAATGATTCAAAATGATTTTGATAGGTCAATTTCACTTCACGATCACATTGGTCAAGTCAGAATCACAAAAGAATCAGTTTACTCTGGTGGGTCTATTTCACTTTTTCAGGAAAAAAAAAAGATAGGACCTCCGAGGTCAACAATGGGAGATGGCCACTACCAAGTATCAAGATCTAAGCTTCAAACGTTGCACAAAAGATTCTATGGCGAAGGATGCTTGAAAAGATGCTTCACGACGGAGGGGAATTTCAAAAGTTGAAATTTGCTAAAAATGTTCTAAGGTTGGAAGATGCATGCCTTGCTACAAGGGAGATACTACGCAGTCCATGCCTTGGTCAACTTTGTATATGCCCATGCATGAGAATGGTGAAAGCAATCACAATGGTGAATGTGTTCGCGTCATCGATAGCAGTGATTAACCCAGTCAAGCAAGACGGTGAACGCAAAGCACATGGAGGTCAAAATCATCAAGAAATGACTACTCTGAAGCCCAAAGTGCCCCTACTGGCCAGGGGCACCCATGAATTCAAGAAGCCAATTGTAGTTTTTAAGAACTGCAAAACCAGTCGTCTTCTTCAGAATTCTACTAGCTTTCCAATGGATTGTCAAGAAAATTCACCAGATTCATCGAACACCAACAAACGAAGGTAGAAGCTGAAGATGCTGAAGGCAAGAGTCATCAAAAATAGAAGTCAATCAAGGGAACTGCACCCTTGTAGGCCAACAGTGCCCAAAAAAGAAAGCAATTAGATGTCAATTTTTGGATTGGTTATCTCTAGATGATCTTTTTGGATTCAGCCTAGCTTTGCAATGAATCTATTCCCCAATCCACGGGACCAATCAAACAACAACAACCGTTCATCAAACGAGCGCATAAAACGGAGGATAGATTAAAGTTCATTAGAGCAATTGCACCCTTGCATGCTAGGGGCGCCCAACATTTTGAGCAGTTGAATGTGGTTTTTAGTAGCTGTCTTCTCCAAGACATCTGCCCAGAATCCTTCCAGTTTCGTGATGAATCCAACTGCCAGCTCATGGGACCTTTCAAACACTCACAAACGAAGGTCAAGCACGAAAATGTTTAAAGTCAAGGCAAGTTGAAGACCTGAAAAACTAAGTATAGACAAAAATGCACCCTTCTAGCAAAAGGCGCCCAACGTTTTGGAGCACCAGATGTAGCTTTCGTGCTTCGCAGCTTCCAAGAAGTCCTACCTCTTGATTAGTCTTCGCGATATCGTCAGCAAATTCAACGAAACAATCAAACATGCAGCGACGAAGACCAAACTAGAGCATTTCGTGAAGGGTTACAAGGTGAAAATTATGTCTCAGAGGCACAAAAGTGCCCTTGTAGGCCAGGGGTGCCCAAAATTTTGAGCCCTCTTTATCAACTTTTAGAGCTTGCAATACCAGTCATCCTCTTCGGAATTGAACTGGTTTTCCATTCAATATCTTAGCATATTCACGGGAATCATCAATCACTGGTGATTGCAGATCAAAGCACAAAAGGTCAAGAATGGAGGAATTTGAAAGTCTTTGAAAATTGCTTAAATTTGGCAAGAAAAAGCACACTTCTAGGAAAAGGTTCCCGAGGATTTGAGCCATCGAAACCAGTTTTTGAGGCTTTCAGCTCCCAGTAACATCTCTTCAGAGTTGATCCAACTCCACAGTGAAATTGTCAGCCAAGCCTCAGGATTGATTAGGCCACAATTGAAAGTGGCAATTGCCAATTCAATAGGCAATGACCAAAATTAGAAGCAAGAATGTAAGAGTTCAGACATAATAATAGAACTGCCACCACAGGGAAATAATGCCAGAAATAATGCCATTGACTCGATGTTGCTAATAGTAAACATAAGCAAGAAACCAGTCGTTGTGGTCCTATGGAGATGCTAATCTTGCGAAAAACACTCACAAATACAATTATCAATGGAGGATCGGGAGTAAATGTCATGTCCCCATCCTAGTCAGCACAGCTGGTGACAAGGTTAGCCTATCAATTTGATCCTCGTAGGCTGACAGGAGTGTGCAGAGGATCATCTGGAGCCGTTGCTCAGTGTTTGGTAGCTCCAGTTTGCAGTTGTATCAGGTTGGGCCTTCGCAGAATCTTCCAGTGAGCATTTTCAGGAAACTTTCTATTTTTAGAAAGTTAGGTCAGGCGGAAGCTGCTATTTCGGGCAGGGCACCTGGTCCAGCCATTCAGCTCAGAATCGACCCAGTTCAGCAGTTGGTTGTTTAGACGGAGAAATAAGGAGTATTTAATGGATTATTAAATATTTAATATTTTGACTTTATAATAAAGTCACTTTATTGAAATATTTAAATATTTAATTATTTGGCTTAATTATAAAGTATTTAATTATACTTTATAATATATTATTAAAAGTGACTTAATGAGTATTTTATATTCATTAAAAAGGGGACACCAATAATTAATGATTTCTCCTAAGTTTAAAAGGCGTATTAAATCATTTAATTTAAATGATTATTTTAAAGTGAGTTGGGTCGAATTTTCTCAAAGAGCAATATATACCTCTTCAAGGCAAAATCGAACTATCTTGATTATTATTCAATTTTGTCTTCTTGCATCTGAGCTTTGGAGTTTGCAAACCCTAGGGTTTCTGGCAGACGAACGTTTCTGGAGAACGAAAACTCTTCAGAGATCAGGCAGACTGAGGCTGTGAAATACCAGCTGAAGCTTGCACTTGGTGATTTCACACAGAGATCACAGATTGTGCTTATTCATCCTTTTTGGCAGAGGTTTTCAGAGATAATCATCAGCAGACAGGGGCGACTTGAGCAGAGATCAGTTATCAGTGTTCTGGCACACATATTACAAGAGGCCGTACTTTTTAATTCATTGCTGTACCTGGCCGTACCAGCAAGGCCGTACCTTTATTCCTTCAGAGATTCGACTTCTGCTTACAGATTCTGGCATTGAGGTCTAGGCGTTGGATTTCTCTGGGACATTTTTGGAGATCTTGCATCGTTTTCAGAGCCTGGAGCTTCATTCTTATTTCTGGCCGTACCATTCAGCATTTATTACAGCCGCCATCAGGTTCTTTTCACAAATAATTCATTTCTTATGTATTTATCAACTTTCTTCATTGTAAAAGCTCTGGAAAAAATAATAAAACAGTGCGCCTATGAACTCTGGCATATTTAAGATCATTCTGAGAAGATTTAGATTTGATTTGAATTTTTTATGAATTTATTTAGCATTTCTAGAGAAATTGCAATTTTTCATTTTGCCTGTAAGAAACTTCAAAAACACAAAAAATCGAAAATTTGCAAAAACAATACAAAAACAATTAGGGTTCCAATTTGAGAACCACCAGGGTTCTGACAGTGGTATCAGAGCACAGTTATCCTGCCATCCTGTGCTATTTCAGTTGCTTTTTCAGTATTCAGTGTGCTTTTTGGTTGCTTTTTCATGAGCCGAGATCCTATTCAGTATATTAGAGGCGTAGGGACAGGCAAAGACGAGGATTGGACAGGTCCACCTATCCCAGAAGGTCAGACAGTGTCAGGGGTGCTTGGTATTCACAGATCCGGTTCTGACGGTAGTGAAAACAGTGTTGCAACCCTAATGGCAGAACGTGAGACTTCCTCAGAGACTCGCAGGGATCCAGGGAAGGCGCATGCAGAGGGTGATATCACCGATGAGGAGTTTAGACGGAGGCACGATAATATGATGGATATGATGTCTCAGCTGATGGGTACCATTAGACAGTGTACGCCCACACAGCCACACTACATTCAGATTGGACAGACGAGCGGGACTACACCAGTGGATCAGCCATTGGCATCCGTACCTAGACAGCCGTCACCGATCTACTAGGAGCGTAGGCCAGGCCAGCCTACTTTCTTACCTAGAGAGACTCCACCTCAGACTCCAGGGGCAGAGCATTAGGTTCAGCATCAGGAGTTTTAGCCACAGAATGGCATGTCAGTCGCAGACTTGACGAGATTTCATGGTGAGTACATGTCACTGGCGCCTGAGATCCGGCAGGCACTTACATTTCATGAGTTTATAGATGTCTATAAACCCAGAGGAGGAGGTAGATTTGACCGCAGACCCCCACAGCATCAGCAGCCGCAGCCACAGGTGAATAGGGATTTGCAGTATGCAGTGAGTAAGATTACATTGCCATATTTTGATGGATCTGAAAAGACATCAGCGAGGTCTTGGGTGCAGAAACTGGACAATTACTTGTCACTTAGGCCTATGCAGGAGGATGAGGCAATTAAATTTGCTACTTTACATCTTGACAGAGTAGCACATGATTGGTGGCACCATGGCATGTATACGCTAGGCCATCATGCGGTCAATACCTATCAGGAGTTCACCAGCAGACTGATAGAGAGATTTGATAAGAAAGATCCGGAACTGTATTTCAGAGAGTTGGCTCAGCTCAGACAGACAGGCAGTTTGGACTCATACATTGGTGAGTTTCAGAGAGTGGCAGTCATGGTCACGGGGATTTCAGAGCGGAGACTTATCATACTTTTCGTTGAGGGTTTGACAGAACCCATGAGAGGTTGGGTTAAGGCTTTTGACCCAACTACGCTTCAGGAGGCCATGCGGAAGGCGCGAAGCATGGAGCTTGCAGCACCTCGCAGCAAGTTCAATTCAGGGTCAACACCATACACGAGACCCAACAGGCCTTTTGATAGAAACAATGACAGGAATAGGCCTTTTGACAGAAGAAAGGATCAACTGGATCCTAAGAGACAGAATGCACCACCATTTGACAGGGAAACGTTGAATGAATTGCATAAGAAAAAGTTATGTTTTTGGTGCAAGGCACCCTATGATGAAAAACATATATGCCCACTTCGTCCGAAGGTCAAAAATAATCAAATGGAGTGGTTTTATGAGGGCGAAGAGCAATCTGATCTGTCAGACCAGAAAGCTGATTCCGAGCCTTCAGATGATGAGAAGTCCGAAAATGAGGGTGAGCATGAAGGTGGAAGGAAGCTACAGGAAGCCCATCTGACTAGTCTTCAGAGAGATGGTTCATTTCGACTTCGTGGGCTCTTAGCAGGTCAGAAAGTGATTACATTGTTGGACACAGGTGCTACACACAATTTTATTGATGCACGTTTAGTTGAGAGGCGTGGCATCCAGACGGAGGCTTTCGAGGGTATTCGAGTCAAGGTGGCTGACGGATATACTCTCAGGTGCGACAGAAAGATTACTGATCTTCCGATGAGATTGAACAACTATGAATTCGAGAGTGAATTCTATGTTGTTAATATGGGGGATACAGATGTTGTATTAGGGATGGCATGGTTGCATGATTTGGGTGAGTTCACGCTCAACCTACGGGATATGGAAATGAAATTCAAGGTTGACGGGAGACCACATGTCATCAAGGCGATTCGGGACAGTAATCTGAGGATGGTTTCATTCAAACGGATGGAGAGGCTCATTTGTCATGATATGGTTGACTGGGCGGCTGAGTGCATGTTGATGCCAGCCCAGCAGGAGCCGCAGAAGGGTGAGTACCACCCTGACATACAGATTTTGAGGACTAAACACTCCAAAGTGTTTAGTGATATCCCACCTGGTAGACCTCCAGACAGGGGTACAGAGCACATTATTGAGTTGGAGGAGGGCGCAAAGCCCGTTATGATCACTCCCTACCGACATCCGAAACGACTCAAAGATGAGATAGAGAAGACCATTAATGAGTTGTTAGCTATGGGCCATATCAGACCTAGCAAGTCTCCTTTCGCTTCATCGGTTGTATTGGTAAAGAAGGACGGATCACTTCGGATGTGTATCGATTACAGGTAGCTCAACAAAAGAACAATCAAGAACAGGTACCCTATTCCACGTATAGATGAGCTGATAGATGAGTTGCACGGAGCAGTCTTCTTTATGAAGATTGATTTGAGATCAGGGTACCATCAGATTCAGATGAGGGAGCAGGATATTGAGAAAACCGCTTTTCGGTGTCATTGCGGTCACTTCGAGTTCTTGGTTATGCCCTTCGGGTTAACCAATGCACCTGCCACCTTTCAGGCAACTATGAGCGGGGTTTTGATTGCTTGGATTGAGGAATTTGTGTGGAGTCTTCTTCGGCGACATTTTGGTTTATAGCGAGGTCATGGGATGACATCTGAAACCATTTGGATACGATCTTGGGTATCTTAATGACGAGTCTTCTAAATCAAGTCATGGAGGAGTTGTTATATTTGGGGCACATCATCAGTGCCAAGGGAGTATGGACCCTGAAAAGGTCCGAGCTATTGTTGACTGGCCGGTACCTGAGAACCTTACGCAGCTCAGAGGTTTCATTGGGTTGTGTGCATTCTACAGGAGATTTGTTAGCGGGTTCTCCGCGTCCGCGCCCGCACCCTTCTTACGACCTTGCAGCCCGAAGAACAACGGTCACCCGCGACGCAGAGTGCTTTGTGATTTAAAGGTGATCATGACTTCATATCGTCATTGCTGACTTCGGTGAACGATTTGATACGTGATGCCGGAGGCATTGGTGCCGTTTTGATGCAGGAGCGTCATCCGATTGCATTTGAGAGCAGGAAACTCAGGGGTCCTGAGAGATTTTATAGTATTTATGACAAGGAGATGTTAGCCATTATGCATGCATTGGCTAAGTTCAGGCAGTACCTGGTAGGCAGCAAATTCAGTGTACGCACAGATCATAACAGCCTGAAACATTTCCTAGGACAGGGAGACTTGAATGAGAGGCAGCAAAAATGGGTCAGTAAACTGCAGTCATATGACTTCGATATCACTTTCATTAAGGGAAAGCAGAATGTTGTAGTTGATGCCTTGTCTCGCAGACCCCAGTTGAATGCCTTAGCACGGATCACGGAGGATTGGAGGCATCGGATTATTGCTGAGTATGCTAAGAACCCATGGGCTTCTAGCATCGTTGACAGGACAGAGCAGGACGACAGGTACACTATTGTAGATGACTTGATCATTTACAAGGGGCGGATTCTTTTGGTTCCTGACTCTGAGGTACGGACTACAGTTTTGAGAGCCTTTCACGACCTTCCTATGGCGGGCCATCCTGGATACTACAAGACTTACAAAATGGTTAGGGAACGGTTTACTTGGAAGGGGCTGAAAGCGTGTTTTTCGCGGTATGTGCCGTGAGTGTTGCGGTATTGCCAATGGGTATGAGACACACTTATCTGTTTGGATTGCTCGGCCGCTTCCGATACGATAGGAAGTAGGAGTGTTTATCGATGGACTTTATCAGGTTTGCGAAAGCCAGGGTAAAGATTGTATCTATGTAGTGGTGGATGGAGTTGTGAAATGCACACTTTTTCGATTACTACTACTCCTGACATCATGATTGCGAGTTGTTTTGAGGTATTCCGGTGCATGGAGTTGCCTCGGGCCGATAGTCGTGATAGAACGATCGGTTCATGAGCAACTTTTGGCGGGAGTTGACCGGTACGTCGCGGGACCCGGCCCGACACGAGTACCGGCTACCATCCGCAGACAGATGGACAGACAGGGATTGTCAATAAGTGGGTGGAAGGTTATTTGCGCAATTATATAGCTGGTCAGCAGAGAGCTTGGGTGAGATGGATCTACTTGTGCGAGTATTGTTATAACTCGACTCACCATATGACGATACAGATGACCCCCTTTATGGCTTTGTACGGGTATGAGGCGCCCAACCTTCTGGATTTGATATTGAGCGATAGCAAAGTGCTAAGTGCAGGGGATATGATGCAGAGTCAGCAGGACATATTGAGGTCTCTCGGGGCCAGTATCGAGGAGCCGCGAATGAAGCATAAAGCGATATCTTGTCCGAGTTGGCGTGCCGCACGGGGTGGGTGATATGGTGTACCTCATGTTGCGGCCGTATCGTCAGTCTACTCTGCGGAAGAGTGGGGCAGAGAAACTAAAACCACGCTACTATGGTCCATTTCGTGTTGTCAGACGAGTGGGCGAGGTTGCTTATGAGTTGGACTTGCCAGCTGATAGCAAGGTCCATAATGTATTTCACGTTTCTCGCCTGAAAAAGGCTTTGGGTCAGCATGTTATACCTTCTCCAGTCTTGCCACCCCTTGATGACGAAGGGAAATTGATACTAGTACCTGAGACTATCCTCGAGATGAGAGAGAGACACCTACGGAGGCGTGTGATCAGGGAATATCTGGTCAAGTGGAGAGATTTGCCAGTTGAGGATGCTACATGGGAGTCAGAGGAGATCTTACAGCATCCAGAGTTGAGATTGCCTGAGGACAAGCAATTTCAGGGAGGGCGGACTGTCATGTCCCCATCCTAGTCAGCACAGCTGGTGACAAGGTTAGCCTATCAATTCGATCCTCGTAGGCTGACAGGAGTGTGCAGAGGATCATCTGGAGCCATTGCTCAGTGTTTGGTAGCTCCAGTTTGCAGTTGTATCAGGTTGGGCCTTCGCAGAATCTTCCAGTGAGTATTTTCAGGAAACTTTCTATTTTTAGAAAGTGAGGTCAGGCGGAAGCTGCTATTTCGGGCAGGGCACCTGGTTCAGCCATTCAGCTCAGGATCGACCCAGTTCAGCAGTTGGTTGTTTAGATGGAGAAATAAGGAGTATTTAATGGATTATTAAATATTTAATATTTTTGACTTTATAATAAAGTCACTTTATTGAAATATTTAAATATTTAATTATTTGGCTTAATTATAAAGTATTTAATTATACTTTATAATATATTATTAAAAGTGACTTAATGAGTATTTTATATTCATTAAAAAGGGGACGCCAATAATTAATGATTTCTCCTAAGTTTAAAAGGCGTATTAAATCATTTAATTTAAATGATTATTTTAAAGTGAGTTGGGTCGAATTTTCTCAAAGAGCAATATATACCTCTTCAAGACAAAATCGAACTATCTTGATTATTATTCAATTTTGTCTTCTTGCATCTGAGCTTTGGAGTTTGCAAACCCTAGGGTTTCTGGCAGACGATCGTTTCTGGAGAACGAAAACTCTTCAGAGATCAGGCAGACTGAGGCTGTGAAATACCAGCTGAAGCTTGCACTTGGTGATTTCACACAGAGATCACAGATTGTGCTTATTCATCCTTTTTGGCAGAGGTTTTCAGAGATAATCATCAGCAGACAGGGGCGACTTGAGCAGAGATCAGTTATCAGTGTTCTGGCACACATATTACAAGAGGCCGTACTTTTTAATTCATTGCTGTACCTGGCCGTACCAGCAAGGCCGTACCTTTATTCCTTCAGAGATTCGACTTCTGCTTACAGATTCTGGCATTGAGGTCTAGGCGTTGGATTTCTCTGGGACATTTTTGGAGATCTTGCATTGTTTTCAGAGCCTGGAGCTTCATTCTTATTTCTGGCTGTACCATTCAGCATTAATTACAGCCGCCATCAGGTTCTTTTCACAAATAATTCAT
>VDFB02168122.1:0-22694 GCA_007258455.2 Sequoia sempervirens
TTTGTCCATTCCATAAACCAATTTCATTAAACAGTTTAAATAATCATTTATCCCACATTTATCCGGAAATCCGGATCTTTCCCACAAGGACGAATAAGAAAGAGCTCTGAAATCCTAATCCTTGGAAGAACAGTTATCCTCGACATCTTCCAATACTTCTTCAATCTTCTTGCCTTTATAATCGAGAACCATTTGCTGAATAATTTTCTTCAGCTTGGCAACCTCCTTTGAGGAAGTCATATTTTTGAAGGCATAATTTTGAATGCATTTTACACGGGATGCATAGCTGCCAACCAAAATTACAGTAGGCTCAAAAAGAGAGTTCTTCACAGTAAGTATATGGAAAGCTTTTCAAGAATATGCGTAAATGCAAGATGGTTATACATACGTTAAGGAATTATATGTCTCGTCCAGATTTGACTCAGCAGGAGACATATTGACAAACATGAGTGTCTTTGCATTGCCACCTAATGAATCGCTCATAAGCATGGTGAGCTTATGATTTCTATAAGGTATATGTTGCACCTCCCCAGCCAAAGCACTGATAACATCACCCAAAGCAGAGAGAGATTTGTTGATGCTTTGAGCCTCTTTCATTCCATCTCCACTTACGCCAGACTTTTTCACCCTCTCAGACCCAGCTAAGTCCACAAAACTCAGCTGTATCAAGTCGTAGAAAATCAGTAAGAACAAAAATACACACTTTCTAACCTCCCCATAACAGCGAGCATATATTTTTATCATAACAATATTTCACAATTCTTTAAAATATAATTATCTAAGTAATAATATCTAAAGGAAGATAACGTCCCAAAAAAAACCTGAAAATAAATGATACCATGTGTACAATTTAATGGGAGTTTCTAATGTATACAAGCCAAAGTAAAATGTAAAATGTTAAGAGATAGAAAAACAGTGTAGATTGAAAGGTTTATTTGTGAGGTCTGGCATCAAATGCTACCCTGTACTCGATTGGTGACAGTTGAATGTATAGATGGTGCACTTGTTCACGTGATTCCCATGTTTGTGGGGATAAATATCACGTAAAAAGGGAATTGCCGGTTCATGCTGAAAGTAGAGTAGAATAACCTATCTAGCCTTGAGAGAAAGCGGTTGCAACCAAACTAAAGTCGGAAATGACACCAAGAAACTCGAGGTGAAAAAGGAGGTTATGAGGTTCGTGTTTTTATCCAGAATAAGAATAAACCATAAGATGTTTATTTCAAAATGATGAAAACCAGGAAAGAGATTTAGTAATAAATTTTGAACCTTTCCTTTAGTCTGAAATTGGGTTTGCAGATTGGTTGAATCAACGATTACAGAAAGAATCAAATGGGATCTGGAACTTTCTTCATTCATATTGGTTTCAGCAACATGTCGTCTCTCTTGACCTCTTGCAATGACAGACTCCATCTCTTCTAAACTATTAACCGTAAGCAATGTAGCATTTTCAACGGTTACCATTCCCTGTAAAACAAAAGCAATTTGTTTTTTCATTGACTGAATTTAAACAAAGTTTAATATCATAATAGATAAAATGTGGTAGAAAGCTATGGGGTTGCTCGAGGGCTCATTGTCCACGAGACATTCATACTATCATGAACTTACCTTCATATCCCTCTTAATCTCAAGCTTGACAGGTTTTTTGTTTCTTGATGCAAGCAAATCCACCAGAACATCCAGATAAAGTTCCAGCATATACACCTGAAGGTTGAATTAGAGATGAAATCGATCACTTTATAAAGATTTTGGTGCTATCATAACCAGAAGTATACAAAGATCAAAGAACGTAGAAAGAATCTCGAATTTCCATTCTAAAAACCTTTATCGAGAAAGCAAACTTCTTTGAATCTCTTTTCATGAGATCAAATAATTCTTGCATAGCTCTAGGGGTCAATCCAGGATTGTCTTCTGACCCATAAATTGTAAATGTCTTTCCAGATCCAGTTTGTCCATATGCAAATATGCATACATTGTAACCATCAACTGCTGATTGTACCAGATACTGATGACAAAATTCCACCATCAGAATATAATATAAGAAGAACGGGAATGCAAAAGGACAAGCAGCCAAGGAAGCGGCCTAACAGATTCAAACAGAAGTTCAAATCTTTAGCTGCAGATACCGCAGCTAAATAATTCTCTTTACCGTTTTACTGAAACCGCTATTAATAGTTAAAAATTAATAACAATTTCAACAAATAAAGCGAGCAAAAATCCCTGAAGAAAACAATAAAGGTAACAATTGACTACCTGGGCGTCTTTAAAGACAGACTCTTGAGAAACCGTATCATCAAATACACGGTCAAAATTAAATACTTTAGGTTTGTCATCCTTCCAGGGATGCTGCAAAGTAAATTCATCAATTGCAGTTAAAACCATCTTCTGATTCTCATTAATCTCTTTTTTATTCAAAGGTCTCCATCTAGCATAAACTCTAATCTTTCCTTTCATATCTGTATCAAAAGACATTCACTCATTTCGTTTACTGTCCAGCTCATTGAAACCGAGAGCAACGGAAAAATTACTGTACTTTTAAACGGCGGTATACATGAGATGAATGAGAAAACGTCTCTTAGATAAAATGCAAGTTCAATTTTGATAAATATATAAGCATAAGCACCAAAGCTCACAAAGAAACAACATTCCCCCACACATTTTACATTGTTTGCAGCATTGAAAAAATAATATTGAGACTCGCTAGGTCCTACCCCAGACTTGTGAGTCTGGGTCCAAAGCAACCCTCATGATTCTCTGGATCAAACTCATGGAGCTGCCAAGTCCCACGTCTTGACTCGTCTTTCTTTGTAGACTAGCAAGTCCCAATGTGGGACTCAGTGAATCAATAGGGCTGACACCCAGACTTATTTTTGTTAAATGAATCTCACTTCATTTAAAAAACACATCAAATGTAAAAATCCCCTAAAGACATTAAGACACATTCCATCTGCTCTTTTGATCATTTTCACTCACCCATTGCTTTCGAGCTGTTCACTCTACTTGGATGCCATTTTTATCTTTAAGAAGCTGAAACATTCTTGTGCAAAAAGTTGTGGATTTGTGCCAAGGATGAGATCACAGGCCTTGGATTTGAGCTAAACATTTCCAAATTCCAACTTCTAGCATCAAGCGTCAAGTCAAGGTAAATTGAAAATCTTCTATTTTTGTCTCATCTTTATTTTTCAAAATAGCTAAATTATTTCAGAATTTCAATTTTTCAAAAAGTAAAATTCAGAACCTTAGAAAAGGAAAGAAAAATATAAGTTAAAAACCTACCTAGGTTATGCTGTTTTAACTGTTTCCCTTGCATTATTTTTTTATCTTTCTTATTCATTTGCAGTTTTAATTAACTATTGTTTTTTTTCTAAGTTACCGGTTCGGGTTCGGGTTCGGGTTCGGGTTCGGGGGTTTGGTTTGCCGGTTCGGCTAAAATTTTTGGGGGGTGGGTTCCGTTCGTTAGTACAAAAAACATGTAAAAATAAAATATATATATATATATATATATATGCAGCCTTGAAGCAAGAATTAGGATTAAAATATCACATACATCATATAAACAACAAAACCACCATAAACTTGAATGTCATTTAAAACATGCATGATAAATATTCATCGTTGAAACTTGAATTGTGGTAGCTTGATAAACAGAGTCTATTGATGTCAGGGTTCAATTTGTATGATTTTGAAAAAAGAAGCCAACTGAGTAGAGTTATCAGCATTCTTCATAAATCATAAGAATTTGTTTATACACTAGCCATTTTGATGTCTTCTTGTAGTCTCAAACACTATTTTGTATCATTGTTGCATTGGTCTTGAGAGTGGTAACTTAATATAGCTCCACAATACAAAATTTGTTTACCTATGTAGTGTAACAGTGGCATAGGCAGATTTTTCTTTGAAAGAACCAAAGGGTGATTGCACAATCGAAGTGTATAAACACATATCTTTTTGTAATATTAAGGATACTTTTTGAATCTTCTATGCATTGCTAAACTAAAAGGAAAGGTCTTTCGCCTAATCTGTATGCAGCCATGCTTTTGACATTGTCAAAAAGAGCAAAACAAATGAATAAGAATGAGGTAGTTAAGGTGTTTGAAGTGATTAGAAGTCACTTTTAGGGTTCCCTTGGGCGTGGGTCAAAGCCAAACTCCATAAAACATTAAAAAAATGCTCAAAAAAACACTTTTTGGATGCCTAGGCACACAGATTCTGTCTGGGTTTTGCCCGGGTTCTCTTGGGTTCTGCATGGGCGAACCAGACCTAAAAATGAAGGACCCTGGTCGAACCCACAGGCGAACCGAACCAGGACCTGAACCAGGACCTGAACCAGGAGCGAACCAGGACAAGTATTGAGTGAGTTGTGAGCATTTCAGTGGATTTTAGGGTTGCTGGTTTTGCATTTAAAGGTGCAGATCTGATTTGATCAGAATTTTAAATCTGGTTTTTGAGAGAAGAAATCAGTTTGGTATTTCCATTAAGCAAGGAGAATTCTATATCTAAATGCTCGTTGAATTGTTCTAACTCTATGCTCTTGGCAGGCGAATTCTCTATCATATTGTAAGCTGACAGTAGTACTGGCAGCAGTTCTTAATCTTGCTTAATATTCTGATTTGTAACGCTTATTTTCATTAAAGTTGTTGTAATAGATCTATCTCCGCCCTATGGTCGCTACTATCCCATCCCAGGTTAGCAAGCACATTCTGGGTGTTGAGTAGTTTCATTTCTCAGCATCTTTCTTTCAAGCATCGTTTTGTTTTCACTCCGTCATATGGTCGCCCCTCACTCCGCTTTGGATTGGGTAGCACATACTTGGCGTCGAGTTCCTTTTCCAGCATAAGCAGTTTATTTTAGATCCTCTGACCAATGCTCACCATCATCGGTGCCATTCTGGTTAGAGTTGCTTTCTTGCACGTTTTGGTTTTCTCATCTAACCTTAACGGGTGCACTGCTTTGTAGTGTTGTTAATGGTAAATTGAAAAAACGAAAAAATTTGGCTCGGAATATTTCACTCTTTTTAGTATTTTATAGAACCCTACAAATTTTTGAAGTTCCTAGCTAGGCTAAAGTCAAGAATTTGCTACTTTTTGATCACCAAGATCAAGTTTTCCATAGCATTTGGTTGACAAAAAAGGATGTTAGATACAAATAATGCCCAAATTTGACTAAGTCTGCTCACAGAATCTGAATGGTCACACTGACAATCTTCCACTATAGACCAAGTTGAAATGCTACAAAACTGAAATAAATACTTATCATACTGTAGCAAACTGGAAATTGGAAATAAGTTGTGATCTTTCAGCACCAATGTGATTTCTCAATGAAATCACCTCAAAGAGATAAGAAGGTTTGCATTCTCCAATCCCAATTGGAAACCAAGAGGGTTTTGGTCCTCCAAATTCCTGAACTCCAAGGGTTTTTGTCCACCGATGAGAAGATGAACACAAGTGCTCAAGCTTTGAAAAAAGGTTTGATTTCAATAATGTGTCTTTTGTAATGTCCCTTTTCAGTATTTTATAGAATCCTACAAATTTTTGAAGTTCCTAGCTAGGCTAAAGTCAAGAATTTGCTGCTTTTTGATCTCCAAGATCAAGTTTTCCATAGCATTTGGTTTGACAAAAAGGATGTTAGATACAAATAATGCTCAAATTGGACCAAGTCTTCTCACAAAATCTGAATTCTCACACTGACAATCTTCCACTATAGACAAAGTTGAAATGCAACAAAACTGAAATAAATATTTATCATACTGTATGAAACTGGAAATTGGAAATAAGTTGTGATCTTTCAGCACCAATGTGATTTCTCAATGCAATCACCTCAAAGAGATAAGAAGGTTTGCATTCTCCAATCCCAATTGGAAACTAAGAGGGTTTTGGTCCTCCAAATTCTTGAACTCCAAGGGTTTTTGTCCACCAATGAGAAGATGAACACAAGTGCTCAAGGTTTGAAAAAGGGTTTATTTCAATAATGATAGATACTTTCCTTTGAGAAATTCTCTTCCTTTTATAAACTCCATTTTGGCCCTTTTTAATTTGAATTGTCTTTTCCTTGAAAATTCCCTTCCCAAAGTGTTCATTTATAAGACCTTATTATGTCCCATTTAGACAGCCCACTTTATAATAGTAATATTTAAGTTACCCTTTTACAATATTTTCATTTAAAGTTACTCGGACTAACTTAAAATATTATTATTAAATTATTTCTTTGATTTTATCCCTTAGCTACGAAATTTTTTATTATTTTGATTCGAAAAAGAGGACATAACAATTTTCCCTTCCTAGAATTGCTTGCTCTCAAGCAATTACAAATTTGGATGCTCAAATATCTCTACACCTTCCCATGCAACATCTTCAATTGGAAGATTTTTCCAATGCACCAAATATTTTTTTATACCCTCGCTCCCCAATCTCTTCTTTTTGGTATCAAATGATGGCTTCTAGAACCAAGATCAACTTACCTTCATTGTCTAGAGGAGGCAATTGTGTTGAAGAAGTAATTGTTGGAAGAATGAAGAAGAAACCCTTTGATGTGTTGTCATTGATGCCAACATTGTTTGTTGACAGTTTTTGTCTAATCCGGCAAACAGTTTTGGTGACACCTTGATCCGGTAATTTGGTCTAGATTTGCTCATGTTATAAGATCAGCCTATGCAGTTACAGTATGTTACTTAGGACTACTAAATACATCTATGATCAAGATTTCAGCGGCTTTGATAGAACAAGCTGAAAGTTACTAGTAGCAGAAGATCGGCATATAGTTCTTTGGTTTATACAGTGTAAATGGGTATGAGTAATCTGGTCCGCATTCCTCCGGTGTTTGGATTTAGACTTAGCAATTTTGGGAGATGGTTTACAGGTGTTAGTACTACATATATTCCGGATGGCGTGTGTTTATATGATCATATGGCTGATTGATGTTGGTTAGATTGGTTTATTTTGTGATTAGGTCTAATTCCTAGCCGACCTAATACTTGAATATGTGCTATGAAGATTAATATGTATTGTGGATGTTAAGGGGATCTATTTTAGATCCGTGCCAACCTAAAATCAAGTTTTGCATGATTGATTTGAGTGCAAAGAATTTTTGTTTCAAGTATGAAGCCGACAAAATGATTTTGAATTAAATAGGGCTACATCTAATTAGGCTGACCTAATTGATGTATGTGGATGTAATAGGGTATATATGTGGAACATTTTTGAGTTGCATAAATATATATGAAGGTAATGTGATGTGTGGGAAATCTGATATTGTTTGAACTTGCGGATTTTTATATGTGAGATTAGTATAAGGGAAAAATTGCTATTTATGTTGAGTGACTGCTAAGTAGAGCGGTATTTTGTATTCAGAGCTTCATTGGAACTAAATTCAGCACAAGGAAGGTGCATCTTACATCAGTCACACTTTTTCCTTGTATCTAATCTAGCTGTGAGCCTTATAAGGATAATGAGTCTTGGCAGTGAGTCCCTGTAATATTTTATAACCGGTTATAATATATTGTGAGCTAATCCTCACTGTGGTTTTTCCCTTTTTGGGTTTTCCACGTAAAAATCTTGGTGTTCATGTGTTATATGGTGTTGTGATCTCTTTCATGTTTTCATTTATAATTGCAATTAGATATGTTTTGATTATTGGTTGGATTATGACTAAATCGTTTAATAAAATATTGATTCACACCCCCCCACCCTCTCAGTATTTTGGGTGTTCAACAGTAATATGCCACCTAAGTGCCCTTTTGAGGCACGAAACATGAAATCCATCATGAATCTTGCTATGTTCTAGCAACTCAAGCTCATAAGCAATCTTCTCAATCCTTTGCTTGGTTCTATAAGGCCCATAGAAGCAAGGTTTGAGCTTCTTAGCTTCACTTCTCTTGAGAGAAGACTATCTATATGGTTGTAACCTCAATAAAACTATGTCTCCAACCTCAAAAGTCTGCTTAGTGTGATGTTGATCTGCATACATCGTTGTTGATGTTTTGCTTGCTAGAGATTTTCCTTCGGTGACTCTAAAATTTCTTGGCTTTTCTTGACCAAGTCTTTGGCTCCTAGCATTCTACTATCTTTGATGACCAAATAAACAAAATTTAAAGCATCATAACTATATAAAGCCCATATAATGTGAAGTATTGTAACCAAAGTTTTGAGACTTGGATTCGATGCAGATTCGCCGAGGGTGACTCGACTCGGGACTCGAGACTCTGCGCCCAGACTCGGCACAAACTTGACAAAGTGAAAAACCCAAGAAATTTAGAGATTTTTAAGGATTTAAAACTTGTTTCATGCACCCTTTATTAAATAAACCTTAAAGAAACAATAATATCATCAAATAGAAGATAATTTGATCACATACACAAGTATACATCGATCACATAAGTATAAATACAAATTGTAGTTGAGCTATTGAAGGAAATTGCACATTTAGATATATAAATATAGTCAAATATATACAAAACTCATGCAATATGAAATCCAAAACATCAAATGTTCCAAACAAATATGAAATATCAAAACAATAACTAGAAGTCTATGGATTTTTGGTCTACCTCCTTGCTGGTTTCCCTACAATGCACTCTTATTGTCATGTCCCCGAAATTGTAACACTAAAATATGAATCATTGAAATACAGATGAATACATAAAATGAATAACAAAATATATATTAAAAATATAAAAAAGAAATATTAGTAATTTGATATAATTATAATTATTAAAATAAAAATACTAACAAATTAAATATTATCATACTATATATATACTAAAATATATATAAAATAATAATAATAGAAAATACATTTAATAATAGCAAATATATTTTGAGTAACATATAATATAAAATATAAAACAATAAACATAAAATAATAACTATAAAAAAAATACAAAATAAGTATATACAAATATGCAGCGATTTATTATGGGAGGCATGTCCTTTGTGAAGAGTGGTGACTATCAAAAGGGAATCGTGCTCTTTCATGAGGGGATAAAGGAGATAACTTGAGGGGGAATAAATGATATAACATGGTATGAGTTTGAGCAGACTTGAAGGAGATATAAAAGGGAAAATATATGTGTATCATGCATGAGCAGATTCATGAGAAAAGATATAAGTTGCAGCATCTAAAATCAGAATTTATAGGAGAACAATTAAATAAATATTTTCTGAGTTTATGGAGCAGATGTAGAAGAGATAAGGAGAAGAATATTTTTGAACAGAAAATCATTTATAAAAAGATATTCTCTAAAAGTCAGATCATTGTGGCTGGGAAAATAAAGAGTGATTTCTGCAGATTGAACCAAAGCAAGGCTGTAAGTATTTTCTGTTTTCAAATAATTAGTTAGAAATATATTAAGGATGTAGATAATGATTTTAGTAAGGATTTTATGATAAGAATTAAAATAGTAGCTTATGCTTATGTATTTAGAAAAATAAATCTGTTTATACATTATGAATTTAGATGTGGATGATTGGCAAATAAATACAATTTATACATAATAATATTTGTCTAATTGATGTTATTTATTATCGTCATTTTGGGGTATGCATGTCACTATTATAGTATTGCTAATATGTTATTTTGAATTGGACAACTAATGATGTTATGGTGATATATTCTATCATAATTATTGTGTGTAACCATATAAAGCAACCATGGAAGAAGTGAGGAAGAGACTACTAATAGGTTGAGCAGATACTAGACAACCTCCTAGTACACCACTCCCTGATGGTATGAATAAGTGTGCCTCGTGGAGCCAAGGGGGTGATATCCGCTCTTGGGCTTAGGAGGTGATGTTTACGGGCCTCCTATAGGTAGCTCTTTCCCAACCTCTACATGGATTGATTGATGGGGTTGATTCAAGGGGTTTCAACCATAAGAGGGATGGATAAGATAGCAAGGATAGGGAATGCAGATACAAGTTGTCCACCAAGTAGACCACCCCATGTGGAATGACTAATTGCACCAAATGAGGGCCAAGAGGGATGGTATATTTGCTCTTGGGCTTGGTGTGATAGCTTCGGGCGGACCTATCATGCTTTTCATCCATTTCCCCTTATGATCTAACCCTCAATGTGAATTATAAGTATTATGTGGTTTAAAACATTGCATGATATGAATAGATAAAGACTTATTATATGTTTGATTATGTGAATTATATTCCAAAATTATCTAACATGATTTGCGAGATCTAAACCGAGATTCATCTAGTTAGAGTATTTAGTTGATAAGTTGTAACCCTAACTACACTAGCTTATATTTCTAGAGCAAAATTGGGTTTCCTCAAAAGGGGACATTACACTTATTTTTCCTCACAGCTCTCTTGTTTCCTATTTTTCCAACAAAATGAAGTAAAGTTGCTTTTAGGGATGTAGAGGAAATATAAGTAAAAGAAAAATGAATTTTAACTTGAATTTTATGTTTTTTTGAACTTTTCAAAGCTGCCTGTGCTGGTTGAGTTCATCTCACGGGACTCACCCAGACTTGGCAAGTCTAGAGAGTTCGCCAAACTCGGCGAGTCTCACTGGCAATCAAAGTCGAGCGAACAACTGGATTGAGTGTATATGAAAGACGAGTAACCAGGCGGTTAAACCTTGCTACGAACTCTCTCATTGGTTCATTGTCCTCCTTCTTTGAATTGGAAAGTCGAGCGAACAACTGGTGGCTATCTTCAGCTGGTTTGAACCTCGCAAGAAACTTTTCAGTCATAGTATTCCAGTTGGTTATGCAACCGGGCCCCAAATGATTGAACCATTCGGCAGCAGCTCCCGCGAGTGTCTCAACAAAGAGACGAACAGCAACATCTTCATGACCTACATGCAAAACAGCACAAGCCGTTGAAAAGGCTGAAAGATGATCATCAGGATGTTGACTTCCATCACCTTGGAAACGTGGAAAGTGCTTTCTTGACCCCTTAGGCAATTCGTGATTTGCCCCTAAGGCCAAAGGTCCAATATTGTCACCCCAAGGCAGTGGGGGACCTCTTCTTCGATTGCGATTGTTGTTGTCATCGTTGTTGCGGTTATCACCCATTGCTTCGAACTCTTCTTCTTCGAACACAGGTACGGTGTTGAACTCAGGAACTGTGTCGGATTCAGGTACTGTGTCGGATGATTCTCCAACTTCTGTATGATGCGTATGTGGAAGGAAAGTATCTTCTTGGAAAAGCGGATTTGTTCTTGTTCTCCTCCTTGTATAGACTATGTAAGCCAGGATTGTCTAGTCCCACGCGGGTGGTGGCAAGACAGGTCTCTCGGCTGCAATATCGGCTTTCTCTTCCTCTTTGTCTAGAATAGCAGCAGCGTTTCTCCACTGAGCAGGGGTCTCCTTCTTCTCAAAGATGAAACTTCTCAGGCTGCTGATAATGTCCACTTGCTCTCCTTCAATTATCTGGAAACTTGGCTGGATAACTGGAGGTGTAAGATCAGGTTGTTGAACTGGAGCAGTAGGACGCCAGATGGTCATACCCGTGACATAAAGCCTAAGCTTTCTTTGTTGTTTAAAGCCTCGTGCCCCACGGTGGGCGCCAGAAAACTATTGGCGTTTAAATTCGCACCTCTGGAATGCGGATTTGAAAACGGACAGCTATGCACAGATAAACTGCTCTTCAAATTAGGAGGGGAAGCTCCCTCTTGCTGATGGTGTTTGAAAGAAAGTAAACTAAAACTAAGTTGCCTATCTTTTGGATCAGCTTAGAGCACAAGGTTTTTTAAACACAAACGCCGCAGCTGAGATTTTCTGATAAGAAGTTCAACTACGACTAACTTAGACTAAAGACGTTCCTAACCTCTCAAGTAATAGCAGAGCAAGAGAAGTTAGAAATTAACAAGGTAGATTTTCTGACAAAAATACTTTAACAATCTCTCTCTCAACAAACACCTACACACTTCACTGTAAGCTGAAATAAAGATCATGAAAGCATAACATAGATAACGGAAATCTGAGATTTTAGACCAAGGCAAAAGAGGCTCATGATTTTATTACTCAAATCTCTAAAACAAAACTCCTTCTAACATGCCTTGAATAAGAAATTGCAGCTAAGGAGGCTTGCAAACTTATTCTTAACACAATAGAAAACAGCAATCTCACTAACTCCTTGTTGGCTAAAGAGGCTCAACAATTTGCTTATCACAATACAAATGAACAATACTTGAGCAACAAATAGAAGGCACAATAGGCTCAGCGTTTTGTTCTCATAAGCACGGTTTAAACTAAGTGAACTGAAACTGAATAACAATTTGCTGCAATTCAGGCTCACAATTTGCTATGACAATAACCGTTAAAGAAACTAAATGAGCAAAGGCTCTTATTTATAGAGAAGCAGAGGAGTAGGGAACCCTAAAATCTCCTTGCTTTCACAATCTAGGGCTTGCTCAGCAAGCAAGCTTTATTACTAAATCTAGAAACAAGATAACAACTAAAACCCTAAAAAGCAGAAAAAGCGGGAAACGCCAACTATTACATCTTATCTTCTTTCTATCCTCAAAGAATGGATAAGGATGATTCCAAGAATAGAAAGAAAGCGGGAAAGAAAGCTTCTAGAAGAAAGCTGCTTTAAAGCTCGATCACATCAGCTAGGAAGTCTGAGATTGTGTCCCGGTTCGGTGCATCTATACCATCAACAGCAAAACACCGCTTTTCAAGAATATCTTCGGCATCTTCAATAGATCTTAGGAAATCTTCAATCTCATTGGCCGCTTTATTGAACTTTGCTGACATCACTGAAATATGACCTATCCTTCCGCCAACTGGGCTGCAACTTTGAACAACGTTCTGGAACTGATTTTGCACCTCCTCAAGCCCGACATAAGAACCATCTTCAAGACTGTACTGAGAGGGGATCTCTATGACAAATTCACTGATGAAAAGGAGAGCTTCAACCACCCTTTGCCTGTAGGTGATGAATTCTTCAGATATCCTCTCATAGGTTTTAACTTTGAAAACATGACGTTCTCTCCATACAAGGATTTGTCTTCTGTGCTCCTTCGAAACTGCTGAACCGTAGGCTGTGTCTAAATCAGCAATGATAATCTCATGCCTAGGTTTTACTTCAGCCCATGTTTGTTCAAATCCTTGGATGCTTTGACGAAGTTTATGAGCATTCTCTCTCAACTGGAACATCCGAGCCAAGATCTCCTTTCCTCTGACAATGAAGCTCTCGATCCACTCCTGAGTCTCTTTCCCACATATGACCAGCTGTCTTAACTGATGGTGATCAGCTGGTGTCTCTAAGACCTGGGGCAGCAACTGAGTTGTTTGTGAAGAACCACGAGCAAGGTTAGAAATAAAAAGCTTAAGCTGCTGATTTTCGGCCTTGAGGGCTGCCTTGTCTTCTCCATCTTTAAGCACTCTTTCATGTAGGTTTTCGGATACAACTTTGAAGAGACTCAAATCTGCATGTCTGGTATTTCTACCAAGATTAGCCTTGACCATTACAAAATCATCCATGTTCACCTCATCTCTATTCTTATCTTCTGGAGGCACAGCAGTCTCTACAACAATCTCGTTATCAGGATTCCTATCAAAGTGAACTTGCTTCTTTGCCTTCTTCTTAGGAGGTTCCTGATAAATATTATCGAGATCATCAACACTCACTTGATATGAAGGCCTTCTCCTAACCCTTCCTAAGGAGTTCTCAAGCCAAGACACCGTAGTATCTTTACTAACTTCCTCAGGAGGTACTGCTGCGATCTCTTCATCATCTTCGATATCAAGATCAATATGAATTGGTGACGAACCCGTCAAAGGTACAGGAACATGTGTTGAAGGTGGCTCCTCTGCTTCATTCTGAGGTATGGGCTCGTCAAGAGGAACTTCTGAATCAACTGTAGGCTGTTCCTGTATGACTATGCCTGAGAAATCCAACCTTCTCTTTACATTTTTATTTGATCTACATCCTTTGACGCCATCTTGAGACTGACTTTTACCCTTTCCTTTTGACTGTGCTGTAGAAGAAGAGGGAATTATCCTTGGCGGCTCTGCTACTGGAATAGAGTTCTTCCTTTTAAGCACTAAGAAAACCTTACTATACTCAATGACTTGTCTTGTTCTGTCTTCAACTGAAAGAGATTCCTTGTTTGCCCAATTAACTTGTAGAAGAGGCTGATCCTTGATTCTTTTCTGAGTGTACATTGGTAGAAGAACATCTTCATCATCATCAGAGAGCCCTTCTATATCTTCATTTAAGCAATCTTTCATCTGATGGAGAGTCAACCTGCTGTAACTACGCCTTCGCACTTCAAACTCATCTGCACAGTTAGCCCAAAAATCTTCAAGTGCGGGTATATGATTGTAATTCTTCTCCAACCGGCCAGCGTAGACACCATGAGGATCAAATGACCGCCTCTCACTGTAGGGTTTGAGACCGAATTTATCTAATTCTTCTCCAATTGTCCTGGCATCTGCAGCAGTCCTGCATGTATAAATACCCAATCCTAATGGAAAGTGAAGAGAGGGTTTCTTTCTATTTCTCAAGACTGTGTGGACACCGTGAGCTTGCCTCAAGAATTCCATGAAGATGACCTCGTCTGACGGATACCTTGGCAACATTAGCGGGGCACCTGAATAACCATAAACCCTGAGATAGGTAAAGGTAGGAAACTGTATAAACCAATCTGCCCATTCCGCCATTGCTGCCCTAGCAACTGAAGAGATGCGGACGTGCAATTCATTGTCTAAGTCACGCACCGTGTACATCAAGAATGCCTCGTTCACCCTTTTGTAGTGGTGCAGCGACTTTGTGAACTCCAGCTGAGGATAATAATTATATATGTGTTGAACGCTCAAAGATCCCTCGGTGTTCAATCCTCTGAATTGACCTTGATAGGCCACCAGGTAGACTAGATATGACACCATGTGAAATACATGAAACTGGAAATATTCTGTTATTTGTTGATGTAGGCAGTCACTAATCAAAGTAGGCCAGTCATAAACCTCGGTTTTCTTCATAATGTGAGGTATGGCATAAAACATCCAAGGTTGGAACTTGGTGGCATCCTCGGAACCAGTGACCCTGTTGAGCAAAGTGATGATGATGGCAACCTCGTCCTTGAACTCCCCTCGTCCGACATTCTTGGGCAATGTCTTATGTTTTTCTTTCATCCATCTCTGGGCAATCTTCTTGCTGTATTTGTCCTTATGCATATTCCACATCTTTTCACACTCATCCCTCGAAAGAGTTACACTTTCAGGCCATGGGGGAATGGAAAAACACTTTCAACCATGTCAGGCTTTAAATTGCAAATCAACCTGCCATCTGGCTGGATCTCCTAGTAGCGGGTTGTAATGCTTAATGCAAGCGATTACGAACTCAAGGCTCTGAACTGATATAGGAATAGACGGCTGCTGCGAGGAGTCAGAATGACCCGGGTTCTTGATTGAGCGTTGCCTGCTCTCTCCAAGGCGTGTAGGTCGAACACCGGCTTGACATGATGCAAGTCTGTCTCAGCTGTTTTGATGTAATTGTGAAAAAGTGCTGATTCGGACTTGAAAACATTAGGAGTGTACTCCATTTTAGAAAACTCGAAGAATGACTGTAAACTCTCCCTGGTTCAGACAAGTCTTGAACAATTTCTATTTTTAGAATGCTGATTTTTGTGCTTCAACGGACGAATTTTTGAGAAATTTTTCTGAGATATGGGTTTTGTTCAGAATGGCGATACAAGACAACCCAGATCGTCCGTTTTTGAAAATCTTGAATTTTGACTGAAAAAGCAGCAAACCCTAATTTCTTCAATTTTTCCCGAAAAAGCTGGCATCTGGGTTTTGTTCAGAATATCGTTAGAAATGGACCCAGTTGATTGGATTTGCAAAACTCTGACGTTTGATTGAAAAAGCAGCCAACCCTAGGTTTTTGGAAAAAGCTGCGATATGGGTTTTCTTCAGAAGACTGATTGGAAAGGACCCAGATGGTTGAATTTTGAATGCACTGAGGTTTTCACTGACATGCAAGATAAAAGCACTTGCTGCAACTTGATGAAGTTCTTGAAAAATTCTTCAGAAGATAGAGGCAAAAAGACCCAGATGACCGAAAAATTGAAAGCCTTGGCCTTCTGCTTGAAAAACTTGATCTTCTGGAACAGAAAGCTTGAAAAAGCAAGGGTTTATGCTTGCTGGTCTGAAAAATCTGATGTAAAACCAGCAACTATGAATTCTTTAATCACAAAAATTTCTCAAACTTGCTGCTCCAACTTTCTCCTCTGGATGCTACCTGCAAAAATAATGAAAAATACATTGAAAAGAAGAGTTAAATAGACTTAGGTTTTGATTTTAGGTTTTGCTTTTTTTCTGCTTTTATTTCAAAACCCTAAATCTTATCTTCTCAAGTTTGGACGCCATCTTCCTCTTCTCACAATTTTGAAATTTTGAAAAAAAAAAAAAAAATCTTCTAAGGCATGAAGGTTTGGGCGCCTTTCTCCAAGAGGGGCGCTCAACTTCACCAGTGTTAGTCAAAATTTCCACTTTTTCAACTTTTCTCCATTTTAACATGCCACTTCGCCTCTGATTTCTCGTTGACAGATCAACCCGACAGACGAGCTGAGTGATTCACGGCGAAGCCTGACTGATTCTGAAAAAGATGTTCTGGAGGCACCTCCGGCTAAAAACTTGATTTCGGCCTCCGAATTCACGGGAGGCTTTTCCTTCTAGGGGCGCCCAACTTCTTCAGTGTTAGCCATTTTTCCTGATTTCCAAGTTCTTCCTTCTCCCTTTGATCTTCTGGTGAATCTTCGATTCCGGGGGCTACGTTGATCGGACTGACTGTCTGAGTGTTTCGTTGGATAGCCAGACTGATTTTGGCGAGGCCTTCTTGGACGTTACTTCTGCAAATTCCATCATCTGAAGGCTTTAAAGCTTGGGCACCTTTCTTCAAGGGGGGAGCCCACTTTCATCAGACTTAGAAAATTTTCCAATTTATTCAGGTCCCTCACTTCTTCAGATGACCTTGTTGGATCTTAAGCTCCGGGCGTAGGATTGACTGATGGCTGTGCTCATTGCGAAGCTGACGAAGAATGAAGGGGGGTGCTCTGGAGACACGTTTGTCAAAAAGTGGATTTTTACCCTTCAAAAGGTTGGGCGCCTATCTTGACTGGGGGCGCCCAGTTTACCAACACTTAGTTTATTTTTCACCTTTTTCACTTTTGCTTTGAATCTCTTTTTACCTCTCGTCGGACCTTCTGTTCAGCCTTTTGAATCTGATGACTGCGAGCTCCGTTTGTCGTGCTGAATAGCTCACTGCAAAGCCAGTTGAATTCTGAAGACATCCCGTTATAGCTTTGACTGCAAATTCCTCTGTCTGCATCCTTGAAAAGTTGGGCGCCTTTCTCTTCCTAGGGCGCCCAGTTTCTCCAGACTTAGAAAAATTCATAATTTATTCAACTTCAAGTTTCAGATTTTCACTTCATACCTTCTACTTTGACTTGAATTTGCCGGAGACTGGATCATCAGATGCTCTGACGGGGATATCCATCGCGAAGCTGACTGAAAACTGAGCAACTTCCATTGGAGACCGTAACCCTAATTTCTTCATCTGATGCCCTAAAAAGGTGGGCGCCTTTCTTCAACTGGGGCGCCCAAACTTAGCGGACTTAGAAAATTTTTCGCGACTTTAGCACTGTTCCTCGATCCTCGTGCATGTTCATCATTCGCTTCTGGCTGGCGGAAGTTTTTGAATGCTAAAATTAACGCTTGGCGGTCGGATGACCTCCATTGATGACCTCGGAACTCCAGATATGCTTGAAAAAGCTGAATAGACCCAGTAGGGAAAAACTGATTATTTTAAGATTCTGACTGCACCAGCCTGATACGGACACATTTTGAGCCAATCAAAATCAGTTCGGACCCTGGCGGACCAACTTTCTATTTTTAGAAAATTTTCTATTTTAGAAAATTTAGCGATATCGTTTAAACCGGAAAAACAGGAAAAACTTTACTATTTCGAGAAAATTTCTAAAAATAGCGGTTTTCCTAAAATTTAGGGATGAAAAACTGAGATCTGGGTTTTGTAGGTTAAGCTGCTCTTAGCAGACCCAGATCGTCAGAATTTGAAAAATTTGTATTTTAACCCTCCATGCAAGACATGCACACCCAAATTTTGACCTTTTTGACTGATTTGACAAGACTTTTACTCATTTCTTCAAAATGTCTAAGTGTAACAAAAATTTTAATTTTGGGGTACAACAAGCCAATACCCAGAATGATAGAAAATTTGCTTAGAAAGATACAAACAAAAATGTGCTTCAGCCAAGCACAACTAACAACTCCAAAATTAGAAAATAACAATGAAAACAATCTTTGTGAAGCTCAATCTGCAACCTTTGGATGAAGAAGCAGTTTCAAATCCGCTAGGTACTATCTCTCAAGCACGAAACTGATATAGGCTAGGAGGTATGCATTCCTCGAAGCAAGGGTTTTGAAATCAATTCAGCAACACTTCGTTATGATAAGAAAATGGCTACCAAATGAGGAGACAAAGCCTTTTATAAATAGGACTTCAAGCCGACCTTTCGAATTCCCTTTTCCCTCCAAAAAGGGACGCCTAAATCAAGAATATAAAATAATAATTATTAAACATCTTTTGTCACATCTTCCTAGGCGTCCAAAATACTTAGGAAAATATTTCCACTTTAAAAATATTAAATCCTCCAAGGGGGTATCCAACATGAGTCCCTTTTTTAAAAACAACTTAAAGTCACACGCCTAGGCATAGAGGTCCAAAAATAATAGTAAAATATATTGTGACTTAAATTATTAAATTTGCCAAAACGGGATCCAAAAGTGTCGAAGACCAAATTGCCAATTCTTCCCTACCCGAAATAGAAACTTCACTGAACTATTGAATTGCTGCTAAGTATAGCACTGCCAGAAATAGAACTTACTAAAAATAGCATATTGCTAAAAATATGGAATGAATGACTGGAAATGACTGAGCTACTGCTAGCAAGGTATCAGAGAGAAATGCATGTCATTTTTTCAACATGCATGTTACCTTACCCTGAAGCTCTCCAAAAACCCAGAAAGCTCCACCAAAACTCACTTCCAAACTCCTGCATGCAAGCCTTCAAAACGCATCTGAAACCTCCTATAAAATAGGAAACCCTAATTTCCATTTTTGATTAGCTTATGGATTTCCGAAAATAGGCTAATTCCAAATGCAGAGTGTAAAGCTAAAATGGGGACATTACAAACATTGAGTAAACCATAGGAAAGATTGGATAGAGCTATATTAGCTCAAACTAACCTTATTGGACGGTGGACATGGCATGGAGGGGATACACCACAACTGAAGACACTTGCCGCTCGCCTCCTTGCACAGGTTGTTAGTTCCTTTGTTGCAGAGAAGAATCGGTCCACATATAGCTTTATCCACTTCCTCAAGAGGAATAGACTTGCCTCTAGACGAGCGAAGAAGCTTGTGGTTGTCCATAGTGCTCTTCAGCATTAGGATCGTTAGACTCCAGAGTATTGGACTCCAGCTTTATGGTGGGATATTGATCTCGAAGATGTGGCCCAGGTTGATGAAGAGGAGGCACCAAAGGGATCGGATGGGAATCCATTGGTTGAGGTCGACCATCATAGTGGTAGTGACTCAAAGGACTTTGATTTTGATGTGGTTATGGGAGATGCAAATTAGAAGCAATAGTGCACTTTGATTTTTTGTATTTTGATTTTCCTATCATAATGTAAAACTATATGGCAACAATGTAGCCTTTGGGCATTTTGTTTAAAGTTTATAAATTATAACTTGTAAGTTGCATTTTATTTTTTAATATCACAATTCACATTAGTGTTACAAGACTCAGACTCGCCTCGGACTCGGCAAGCCAATTTTTGATTCGGACTAGGACTCGAAGCCCAAACTCAGCAAAGACTTGGCAAATAGAAAAACCCAAGAAATTTAGAGATTTTTAAGGATTTAAAACTTGTTTCATGCACCCTTTAATAAATATTTAATAAACCTTAAAGACACAATAACATCATCAAAATGTCAAATAGAAATTACTATGATCCCATACACAAACATACATCGATCACATAAGTATAAACACAAATTTTAGCTAAAGGAAATAACACATTCAGATATATAAATATTGTCAAATGTATACAAAACTCATGGAATATGAAATCCATGGCATCAAAACAAATATCAAAACTAAAAATATAAGTCTATGGCTCAAAAGAGCTTGCATTACTCATCCCAACATCACGACAAGTCGTGCGTTAGTGTCTAAGATAGGTCCTAGATGATGATGTAGCCATGATATTTGCTTATATCTCAATGATTGGTGTGTATATTCAAGTGAGGAATTTATTATTAAAATTTATTGTAGCCTTCAAGATTGCATGTTTTATTGTCTAATGTATGGAACAAGATAATCCTTGATTATGGCTTTGATTGTGAAAGATGCAAATATTTGCAATAGGGGATATGTATTTTGTAGGTTTTATGATCATGATTCATCATTGGACTATAACATGCTTAGACCTATAGTTTGATGAGGGTATGGGGGAAACAACCCAACGAGGTTGAGGGGTAGTGCCCCTTCGTGGGGCTTTGGGGGTAGCGCCCCCAGTAGGGTCAAGGGGCAGTGCCCCTTGCAGGGGTCTAGGGGCAGTGCCCCTAGTGAGGTCAAGGGGCAGCGGCCCTTGTGGGTGTATGGGGGCAGCGCCCCTTGTAGGGGTTTGGGGGCAGCGCCTCCAACGAGATTGAGGGGCAGCGCCCCTCGCGGGGTCTCGCGGTAGCGCCCTGGGCGTGCTTGAAGACCTTCAAAATCACACAAACCTTCATGGCGCACACCATTTAATTAAAAAAATTATAAATGAAAGAATGCAATTTTTTAAAAAAAAATCAATTAAAATGGCCGAGTTTGAGGCACGAAACTCGGCGAGTATGGCGAGTCTCGATGAGTACTCGGCAGCCGAGTCTCTGGGACTCATTTAGGGTCACCCGCCTCGGGACTCACGAGTACTCACCGAGTTTGGGTGAGTCTTGTAACACTGATTCACATGCATATTGATAATGGATTTTGAATTTTGAATGCATATTGAGTATTGACAATGAATTTTGAACACAAATGTTATATGTTAAGGTTCTATAATGTATATTATGCATGATTTATCCATGTTTTCATATGAATATTTAAAATTTCCCTATAAATTTTAAATTTTCCCTATATTTTATATATAGCCATCCCTTTTGCCGTCCCCTAGCCATCTTGAAATTTGGCTTGAAAAATCGGGGACTTGGGGACCTGTCCCCTGCCATCCCCATCCCGAAAACTCGGGGTAACACTGAGATTCATCAAATTGTTATCAATTTGATATCCCCCAATCTTAAACCTTTGGGACCTATTATAGGTATATTTGCTCAAGCCTCCTCCTATGGTTGTAGGGATTATTGTTTTCACCAAGCTATATTGATTTCTAATCAAGTCATAATATGTTCCTTTAGTCTTAATACTCTAAAATGGATAAATGGCATGATTGGAACCCTAGAAAACTCAATGCACTTGCATAGCCTCCAATAGCCACTAGTATAACCCCAAAAAACCCTCAAAATGAGACTCTAAAGCAAACATATACCTCTCTGCTCTGCTATTCTCAATTATTGTTTATCAACTCCGTGTTTTTCTATATTTCCATTAGTTTGTTGTAGTTTTCGACTAACTCACACTCCACATTATCAAGGTTTTGATGGTACTTATAGTTGGATTCAAGGGCTCTTCAAAGAACCCTAGCTATTGGGCTAACCTCTTGGAGTGCAAATGTTCGCAATAGATCCATTGTTCTTAGGGTTTGTTGAGCAAGGTTCTAATTTTTATTCAACAATTTGGCTTGTTGAGCTAGTTATTCCTATTGCAATGAAAATTTTCCTCTATTTCATGTTTCCTTCTTTGAGATGGTTAATAAGATCAATGTGTTGAAATAATTCCCTATTTATTAGAAATTTTAATCAACAAAAAATTTTACATAAATTGAATCAATTTAATCTAATAAAATATGTAAATTTTACATACTTAAAAAATTAGAAATGATTTAGTTTTGCGAATTTATATGCTTGAAAGAAAAGGAAAAAAGAAACAATCTAACATAATGCAAATATGAAATTCCATTGTTCTTCAAATCCCCTAAAAGTTGGTCCCAATTTGCTCTAAATGCTTCCAACTATTGTGTTGGTTGAACAAGGGCGAATGTGGTTTTAGAGATGAAAATTTTCATTTTTTTCACATGTTTACTATTTTTTTTTTCTTATTTGGTACGTGTCCTTGCCACAATGAGTCAACAACACAAACCCATTGAAAAACTCAATGAGTTTTTCAAAATACTCGATGCAGTTTCTAGGTGATTTTTATCTATGAATACTTGGGAGGGAAAACAACTCATGAGTACTCAACAACTCATTAAACACCAAGATCATGTTTTCAAAACGATACTATTAGTATATATAATTAATCATTCACTATTGTTTGGTTTTAGTATGCACTTGCATATTCATTGTAATATTCCATGGATATTCTTTGTAATAATCCATGGATATTCATTGTAATAATTCATAGAAAATGCATTAATTGGTCCTCACTTATCTACATGCTATTTACATTAATAGTAAAGTTCTATCTTAATTAGATGTGTTTTAATAGTTAAGCTAATGTTGTACTGTACACCTCTTAACATCATGGTGTAGCTGAGCACAAAAGCACACACTCAAA
>VDFB02168124.1:0-15788 GCA_007258455.2 Sequoia sempervirens
TTGGATACACCTATGGCTATGTGGACTACATTGTCAAACTTATTTGGGAAAATAGATCAAATTCAAGGACATTTGTTGGAGAATGAGTTAATAAGTCTCAATCCATGTAATTTTGACAATATACAAGACTTCAACACCAAATTCAAGTCACTAAAAACACAATTGAAGGATTGTAAAATTGAGAAATCAGTTACATAATTAGTGTTAAGTTTTCTTTCAAAGCAAGGACCTGAATATTCAATGTTTGTGTCTACTTTCTATGCTACAAAGAATTCCTTTGGGAGTGAGTTTAAGATGCCTTCCTTTAGGGATTTTGCTATGCAACTCACTAGGGAGAAAGATAAGCTTATTCAAGTGGGTGCTTTGAAGTCTTCAAAATCCCATGCCTTGATTGCAAAGGATGAAAAATATTCAAGTGGCAATGAAAAGAAAAAGAACAAGCCTAAGAAGAACACACAATCCACATCTAATTCCATAGAAGAACATAAAAATTCCTTTTCTAAAGGGGAAACATCTAAGAAGGAGATGCCTATTTGTGCATATTTCAAGAAGGAAGGACATGAAGAAAACTTTTTTTATAAGAAGGATATTGATGAATTGAAACATCTTCTCAAAAAGAATCAGATTGATTTTCCTTCTAGAATTCTTGAATCACCTTCTCCTTCTTCTTCTTCAAAATAGTCTAATAAGGACAAAGGTCATGCTACTACATTAGGTAATAAGGGTAAATCTCTTTGTTATTTTTTAGGTCATGGATCAAGGAGATGGCTTCTAGATTCAGGAGCATCTCATCATATCCAACATCTTCATAGTCTATATTCTCTTCTTTTGAGCCTTGTACTATGTCTCCTATTTTGATGGGAAATAATGCATACATGAGGGTAATTGGGAAGAGGTATATTAGTTTTGGGGAAAACACTTTCCAGGATGTTTTGTGTGTTCCTCATTTGACGAACAATAGTCTTTCCATATATTAGATTACACATGGTGGAGATGGTAGGATTGTATATTTCACGCATGATTTAGTCATCATTCGAGACTTGGAAAATAGATAAATTATTGCTAGTAGGATGATTGATCATTCATATTGGTTGTATACCTTTTTAGATTTTTCTTCTAATGGTGGCATTGTTCCTTCGACTATTGATCACACTTCTAGTGTGAACCATGATTCATAGGAGACATTTGGCTTCTTGAACTTGGGAGTACTCACATCAAATACATTTCTTGAGTCATGCATTTCATCTCCTCCATATACTATTGCAATTGATGATGCTTGTGTTGCTACAAATATGGCTTCTTGTTATTCAATGCGGCAAGATATTCATTTTCTTTCAGATATGGCTACTTGTGATGCCTTCTTGACAAGTATTTCAGACTTGTTTGTGGAGTCTCATATTGCAGATTTGGGAGACATCATTGATTGCTTTCATCTTCTTTTTGATGGAGATGCTCCTTCTTGAGTTGTGGGAACACTCAGACCCTTTTGTTCATTCTCTACATGATCATCCTTTACAGATTGACATGAATGTGGATACTTTTGGACAACATTTGGAGGATGCTTCTTTGTCTTCAAAGGAGATATCATTATCTTTGGATTGTATTTTACATTTCTCTCTACTAGATTCTATATTGTCCTCTTCAGTAGTGTGGCCTAGAACACCTTTTTGGAGTGTGTCAACTTTCAGCATCGACATGGAGACACTTGAGCAGGCTTCAGAGACATCATACATCATTCTTCTTCCCACATCTTCCTTCTAGGAATGGGAAGAAATCTTACATACATTCTTGGTTTTGTTTCTTCCTAAGCGGAGGAATGTTGTTCAATGAGATTGGATCATCTTCAGCATTCAATTTTAAGCTTCTACCAATCCAGGAGACTCACCATTGAGGGGGTTGCATGGTCTCTCTTCTTCTTATCTCTTATGGGGGTATTTTTCCTCATATGGATATTTGGCCTTCTCATGCATCATTGAGAGAATTTTTTTATTTTATCTCTCCTTTGGGGAGGAGTTTTGTCCCACTGGGTTTTCTCCTTTTCTTTGTTTGTGAGAGATTGCATTTGCATATGTACATGGGTACCTAACATGGCCTAGTAGCCAGGACCTATTCTTGCATCTTTGCATCATTTGCATTAGTTTCATCTTCCTAAGTTGCACTTAAGGGGGGTGTTGGTGTGAATAAAGTCTTGTACCTAGTTAATTCCTTTCTAGGAGACTTAGGGGACTTATTCACATGTTAAGTTTACTTAGGTCCCAGGAATCTTTCTAAACAAGACTTAGTTGTCATGTCTAGATTTTATCTTCTCCTAAGTAGTTATGATAAGTTGTCTCATATCATAATATTAAGATACTTGTCATAATCTTATGACATCATATGTCTCACCTTGGCTATATAACCAAGGGCATCTCATACATTGTATATTGAATTCTATTTACATAATTGATAGGAATAGTTTATTCTTGTCATATTGATCTTCTCTCTTTGTGCTTTCCATTTGGCCTCTAGATCTTGGTAGGCTATCTCCATAGCCAATTCTAACAACAACAACTTCAGTTGATGGATCTTTGACCCATGACTATTGTTTTGCAACTAGCAAATAGATCAATTTTTAAACCAGAAGATGTTATTGAGGATTTATTTATCACATTGGATTCATGGGAATATCTAATAGATTTTATGGATTTTCAACCTAAGACCAACCTTGCAAGATATCCCTTAATCTTAGAAATACCATGGTTAGCCATAAAAGATGCATTCGTTAGATGTAGGTCTAGAAACATGATAATTTCCAATGGAAATGTGACTAAAAATTTGGTCCTTTACCCGCTTGCACAACCACATGCATACTTGGAACAAACTATATGGCCATTCCTTGAAGAAGATGACCAATACTCTTTAAAAACACTCATAACCATAAAGTGTAGCCCGATTATTGAAATATAGGATGAATATGAATTCCTTGACCAAATTATGCAAAATAATTATGGTAGGGACCCACAACAACACTACTACCTAGCATGCTTACACTATCATTTACACAATATCATACCTATAAATTCGTCTTATTCTACTTCTTAGCTTTTCCATACACTACTTCCCCATGGTTGTAATCTCAATCGGTTAGGAATTGATTTTATTTCTATCATGACTTATGCCTTAACCATGGAAATCAGATCAGACAAAACACTAAATGTCAATAACCAATTGACAAATTTCCAACAATCTTCATTACTTACAATGTTGCAAGCTCACACAATAACATTTGCATGAGACTAACATGACATGAAGGGAATAGATCCTAGCCTATGCATGCATATAATTTATATTAATGAAGGCTATAAACCAGTTAGGCAACAACAAAGGAGAATGAACCCAACTACGTGTGACACAGTCAAGACAAAGTTACAAAAATTGTTAGATGAATGGTTCATTTATCCCATATCAAACAATCAATGGGTTCCCCATTGGTGATTGCACCAAATAAGGGAGGTAAATAGAGGGTATGAGTAGATTATATGGAGTTAAATGCAACAACAAGGATATCTTTCCTCTTTATTTTATTGATCAAGTGTTGGATTCACTAGCATGTAAGAAATATTTCTCCTTCCTAGATGGGTTGAGTGGGTACAACCAAATAAAGATGTAGTGCAAAAAAATGTACATCTTTACATTTTCACACTATGTTTGGGTCCCTTAATTAAATTGGACTTAATTAAGCCTCTAATTTGACCAATAATGCATTTAAAAGCCTAATTAATCATGTTTTTCGAAAGGGAAACTTGTACTAAACAATTGCAAGCATTAATTAATTTTCCTTAGAATTAGAGTGTCCTAGGTTTGGGGCCGAGGACCCATTAGCCCAAGGGTGAATGGATCATCCTTAAGTTTAGGGCCCCAATTTTTAATATGTTTTTGGTGGAATTTTTATGATTCAAATTCAAGTTGCAATTATTGTCTTTTGAATTTAAATTTTTAGGAAATTAGGAAAATACCTATAAATACATAGTTATTTTATTAATTCAAGACATCTAGTAAGAGGGAAACTTTCACTAGAGCAAATATTATTGTCAAGAGCATTAAAGAGCATATTTCTCAGTCATCTATAGTAGCATTCAAGATCCTATCATGATGTCAAGATTTATGTGTGTTCATGCATGTTTTTGGAGCTAACATTATGATGTAGGTTTCAAGCATTCAAATCAAGATTCAAGCCATTCATGCAATATCAAGACCTTAGAGAGATACATTAGATTTCAGTCCTTCAAGGATCTCAATTCAAGGGTTTGGTGAGTTGCAACATAGCAAGTGTTCATTCATCATTCCTTCCATTTATGTTTCATTTCATTTCAAGGTTTAATTACCAAAATGGGGTTTCACTAAGGAAAACCCCCATTCACCAAAAAAAAAAAAATTACCTCTGTTTGTTGCAGATTTTCAGGTGAAGAAGGATTGAAGATTGATCAAAAGTGCAATTTTGCAAGTTGTCAAATTTGTCATCAAAATTGTCAAGACACAGAAACTCACTTTCAGAATTTATTTCTGAATTTTTGACTGTGAGATCCAAAGGAATCGGGAGTGAAGATCCATCTCTGGAGGACCTTGAAAGTTGAGCAGAAAATCCCTACAAAGACTCATTCACCCTAGGGAAAATTTGTCCCAAGAGGACACTCAACAACAACTTTTGGTGATAGGTGCACAATGTCTTAACCTTCTCAGATTTTTCGAACATTTATTGATTTTGTTTCTATTATGCTTTAAATTGATGATTCAAGTTTAATATTTCATAATTGGATTCATTTGGTATTTTTCATTTATCTCCCAAAAGTGCATTTCAACCATATTTACCCCATCCTCAATCATAAGGAAATTTGCAAGATCTCCAATATGGTGGTTGACTCACCTAGGGTTAAAAGTCAATCATACCTTTGGGGATCTCATTTCCTAATGAAATTAATAGAAAGATAGGTGCATCACATATTCCATCACTCCATTTTGGTTAAACCCTATTTTTCTATGTTTTATTTTGGTGAACCCGATATTCTTACACTATAAACTTTCTAAAATTGGAGTCCATTCAAACACTAGATCTAGGATTTTCATTAGTTTGCATTGCATTGAATTAGTTTGCTTTTCATATAGGGTTGTCAAAATTTCATTAGAATGCATTTCATCTAGGGTTTTAAATTTGCATTTTGCATTGTTTAAAATCTGAAAATTTCAAAAAATTGCATGTATATTACATTGATTTTGCATAGTACGTGCATATTAGTGTATTTTCAGTCATTCACATTAGAAAATTTAATCAAAATTGCATGAAAAAAAAAGTGTCAATTTTTTCATCATTTATCATTAATTTCATTTGCATTAGGACACCAAAATCTGGAAAATTCTATCGTAGAAGCCACAGTTTACAACCTGGAATAGAGAACACAAACAACTCAGAATTTTCATTTTTTATTTTTAAAAAGCTTGTACAAGGACCCATTCACCCTATTGGATGTTGTGGTTGTGTTTTTGATATGTGGTTGTCATTGATGTCAACACTATTAGCATTAATTCATTAGAAGTTGTATATGTCAAGGATATTGAGAAAATTGTAATGGAATGAGTTGCAGGTTGTCAGTGGTGAAGTGAAGTTCAGTATGTCAGTAAGTTTTGTACAATGATGATCAAAGGTTGTGGACTAAAGGGTTTTTTTTTTAGTATATATAGTTTATCCATGTCAAGTTTCAGAGATCCGCATGAAGATTTGATCAAGTTATGGAGATTTATATTTTGATAGTTTTTATGTTACTTCAGTTTGTGTTCCTGAATGAAGATCATGTGATTCTAGTAAGTTCAATTATTCACCGGATGCTTCTCACGGTGATTTGTGATGTTTTGGATGTTTCTAGATCATGCTCTATCTTTGTTGCACGTCCACATTGATCGTTGTGCTCGTGGTTGGCGATTTTCTCTTGTGTGTTCATGTTTTTCTTGTTCTTCGTTGACATGGTGTTTGTAGCGTGTTGTGGATCTTCGAGGTGAAATTAATTAAAGTATTTTCGCAATGGATATTTTGATTTGGGTCTTCACTAAGTTGTGGCTGACCTTGGTTGATTCACATTAATAATTTTTAGTATTTTAGGCCAATAGTTTATATTTATTTTATTATTTTGTTGAAGTCGACATGTAGGGATGAAATTTCTTGTTGCGGATATATAAGAGTGATTGTTTATTCGAATTGAAGTGTGTGAGTGGATGCCAGAGTGTGCTTTTGTGTGTATATGTGTGAATATTGATCTAAATCATTCGAAGGCAGAGCAGAGTGTGAAGAAGAGTGAAGAAGAGTAAAGAAGTGTTCATGCGCTTAACCAGAACTGTGATCAAGCATTAGCAGATGCTATTCTATAAGTTCAAATCCCTATGGATGTAATCCAAATCTTTGTGTAAGACAGTGTGTCTTCCTTTGGGCGGTTAGCCTTGTTGTAATTGAGCAATGAGCTCTAGGCAGTGTGCCTGAATGCAAGTGCATTCCCATATTTTCATTTCTTATACTTTTAATAGGGTATAATCTTGTGGACTGACCTCCATCATGGTTTTTCCCCTAACAGGGTTTCCACGTAAAAAATATTGGTGTTATGTGTGTTTCTGATGTGTTGATGATTTATGCTTTCATGGTTATTAATCAAATTAGAGAATAATGTTAATGAGTTGAATAAGTTTTAAATTATGTGACAACTAATTCACCCCCCCTCTCAGTTGTCTACCCTTTATTTCCAACAATTGGTATTAGAACAGGTTCCTTGGAACAAGTTTAATAGCTTGAGGTGATCCGGGATGGCGACTTACAAGAAGGATAGTCTGAGATTTGATGGAAAAATTATTCTTTGTGGAAGACTCAAATGGAGTGTCATCGAGATGCATTGGTGAACCCTCTTTTGAGCATTGATGTGGTATATTATTCCTCATAGTCAGTGCCTACTACTCTCTATTTGCTGAGATTAGAGGTGTTGAGTAATATCAGGCTAAAAGGCTTTGTTGGAGATGCTTTGTTGATTCACGAGATGACAAATGTTATGGATCGAAAGCTTATGAGATCTAGAAAAGTTGGAAACGCTTGTATAGAATTAGCACTAATGTATGAGATTACTTCAAGTTCTGAGTCACGAGAAAGGAAAATATAAAAAGTTCGAAATGGATGATGATGAGAACATTACTATTTTATGCAAAAGAGTGAATGAACTTGTGTGTGGTATCGAGATGTGTTAGTGGACAAATAGGCAAATCAAAGATTGTTGCTAAAATGCTCAAATCCTTGCCTACTGCATACAAAGTCAAAAACTACTTCTATTGAGGAGCTTTGGACTGTAACAAATGTAACCAAAGATATGTTGATTGGTAAGATTACTACTTTTGAGTTGAATGAATTTAGTGATGCGTTCTAAGGTTGAATATGCATTTATCCAAGGCTACCGCCAGGAAGAGATAGACACATATATATGATCAGTGGGGGTTCATCTAGAAAGACAATTAATTAAAGAGATAAATCACGGTGGTGGAAGAACAGAACCGGGACTCGAAGGGCTGGCTAAGAGCTGGGGACGCAGACCGGATGGCTTTACTATCAAAGAAATAATCACCATATCAGGAATAATATAAAAGTGGAAAATACTTCCAGATTAAAATAGATGTCGTCGTTTCATGTGGGGAGATAAAAGTAAGTTTGTAAGCTTGGAAAAGTATGATGGTAGTGTTGTGAGATTTGGTGATAATACAACCGGTGTGATCCATGGCAGAGGATGCATTTCTCTTGATGGTAAGCATAATACTGATGATGTCCTGTATGTGGAAGGCTTGAAGCATAATCTCTTAAGTGTTGGTTAGATGGTTGATAAGGGATACAATCTTCAGTTCAAGGATGGAAAGTGAAAAATACTGAGTTCCGTAAATGTAATTGCATCAAGTATAAAAACAAAAGGTAATATCTTTCACTTGAGTTTTGCTAGTAAAAGTTGTTTGATTGCTCAAGTTGATGAAAGTTGGTTATGGCATAGGAGAATGTGTCATGTTAACTTTGATAATATTGTCAAGATAAGTTCTACTAAGGTTGTGAGAGATCTACCTAAGTTGTTGAAACCTACTAATCCCATATGCAAGGAATGTCAGTTAGGAAAGAAAACTAGAATTTCATTTCGAAGCAAACAACATTATTCAAATGAATTCTTGGAACTTGTGCATATTGATCTATGTGGTCCCTCTAAGGTCAAAAGTTTACAAGTTTATAGGTATTTCATGTTATTTATTGATGATTACTCTAGAATGGTATGGGTTACTTTCTTAAAGGGAAATCTGAAACCTTTGATAAGACCTTTAAAAGGCTATGGACAGTTGCAGAACTGAGAGAGCGAGTTTAGAAAGATTAAATGTTTGGAACCA
This sequence comes from Sequoia sempervirens, assembly GCA_007258455.2. Lineage (NCBI taxonomy): Eukaryota > Viridiplantae > Streptophyta > Pinopsida > Cupressales > Cupressaceae > Sequoia > Sequoia sempervirens. The sequence goes on from VDFB02168124.1 coordinate 8,422, forward strand.
AGATAGAATTGGTGAATTCACTTAGATGAATTTAATTCTTTTGTGAAGAACATGGAATAAAGAGATAATTATACTTGCAGTGGACAGCAAATAAAATGGAGTTGGAAAGGAAGAACAAAACAATTGAAGATGCTACTAGAACTATGATGTTGGAAGGAAATTTCCCTCATATCTATTGGAGAGAAGTTGTGAGTATTGTTGTGTACACACTCAACTAGGTACAAATCAAAGGTGATACTAGTAAGACCCCTTTTGGGCTATGGACTAGTCAAAGCCTCATTAAATATTTTAAGATGTGGAAGCAAATGTTATATCAAGAGAGATGGAGACACCGGAAAGTTTGTTGCTAGAGGTAATGAAGGTATCTTTTGGGTTTATTCTACTATGCATAAAGGCCTTCCAAGTGTGCAGCCAAAGATTGAGAAATTGTTGAAAGGAGTAGAGGGTACAGGGTTTGATGGGGCTTGAGTACACCATCAAAACTGTGGATGATTTTTGATGGTGGGAATGTCGATTTTGTGCAGGGGCTGCGGGGTTTAGGCCACAGAATGGTACCCGATGTTGGGTGATGGGAGACTAGGGAGAGCTTGGGGTGAGGGGGCAGAAGGGGGAAAACTCAAAGCCTAAGTTAGAAGAACTAACCTAAGAGGACCGAGGTATGAATTGAATCATTTGAGAATGTATCAGATTATAGGTGATAAGAACAAAGGTTTCTAGACTAGGAGAAAGATTGCAGAAGAATACTGCTTGATTTCAAAGACTGAGCCTACTAGTGTGAATGAAGCATGTAAAGATGAGCATTGGGTTGAAGCAACGAAAGAGGAACTAAAACAGATTGAGAAGAATGATAAATGGATTCTTGTTCCCAAACCTAAGGATAAGAATGTCATTGGAACTAAATGGGTCTTTAGAAACAAACTGAATGAGCAAGGAGAAGTGGTTAGAAACAAAGCAAGACCAGTATGCAAAGGATATTCATAGATGGAAGGAATTGATTTTGAAGATACTTTTTCCCTTGTTGCTAGAATTGAAGCTATAAGATTATTTCTTTCCTATGCTGCTCACAAGAACTACAAATTTTATCAAATGGATGTCAAATCAGCTTTTCTAAATGGCGAATTGGAAGAAGAGGTGTATGTTGAACAACCTAATGGATTTCAGTTGACTGATAAGGGAGATATGGTGTGTCGGTTGAAGAAAGCATTGTATGGACTCAAGCAAGCCCCTAGAGCATGGTATGCCAGATTGGACAAGTATTTGTTGAAGCTTGGATTTAACAAAGGTATTGTTGATAGTAATTTTTATTTCAATAATGGTAATAAAGATTTGATTGTTGAAGTCTTTGTTGATGATATCATTTTTGGAGGAGATGATGGTTTGTGCATAAATTTTGCTAATGAGATGTAGAATGAATTTGAAATGTCAATGATTGGTGGGATGAAATTATTTTTTGGATTAAAAATTACTTAGTTAGACAAAGGTATTTTTATATCTCAGTCCAAGTATGTGAAGGAATTGTTGAAGAAGTTTGGTATGGAAGAATCAAAGCTAGTCAGTACACCCATGGTGACCAGATGCAAGTTGACAACAAAAGATGATTCTCCGAAGGAAAATCAGACTAAATACAGATCAATGAATGGTGGATTGTTGTATTTAACTCAAACTAGGCCTGATATCATGAATGTTGTATGATTTGTTGCAAGATTTCAAGCTGATCCAAAGGAATCTCATGTGACTATTGTGAAGAGAATTTTCAGATACTTGAAGTGAACAGTTGACTTTGGCCTATGAGGTATCCTAGAGATGATGATCTTACTTTGGAGTGCCTTTGTATACTTGTTGTTGTTGATTGAAGTGAGAGAGGAGGATATGAAATGGCAGAGAAAAGAGAGGAGAATGCTAGTGGTGGAGCATTTTTCTTGGGTAAGAAGTTGATTTCATGGTTAAGTAAAGGCGGGGAATGTCATTTTCGCCTTATCGTAGAGGTGGGCATACATTATTTGTTGCTAACAATTGTACTCAAAAACCGTAATGGATGAAATAGATGTTGAAGGAATCACCGGTTGTGTATAATGAGCCTATTACTTTATGATAATTCAAGTGCTATTAACATTTCTAAGAATCTGGTGCTACATTCAAAGACAAAGCATATATCTATTAAGTTTCACTTTCTGAGAGAAAAGGTGAGTGAAAAGGAAGTCAGACTGGAGTATGTGCCTACTAAGGAGCAGATTGTAGACATCTTTACAAAGTCATTTCCTAAGGATACTTTTGAGTATCTCAAAGGGAAGTTAGGGATGATTACCCCTCCTAATAAAAACTAAGGATGCATTGCATTGCATCATTCTATGCATTTCATAGTCATATCTTGTTTCAGATTGATGTTGTGGTGGCTGCTACTCAAGGGAAGTAGTTAGATGTTCATATTCTCAAATATGTGGTTCAAAATTTGTGTGGTGCTTAGAGATATTTGTCATTGATGTCAAAGGGGGAGGAGTCATGTGAAGAATTGTGAATTATCTGGGGAGAAGAGCCTTGTGGGGAGAAGATTATGTGGAAGAGTTGAGGAGAAAATGAGTCAGAATCTAAGGAGTAAGTGTCAAGAGTTAGTTGCATTGATGGTGTTTTTCACATCATGTGTTGCCATCAATTCCAAGGGGGGAGATTGTTGGATGTTGTGGTTGTGTTACTGATATGTGGTTGTCATTAATGTCAACACTATTAGCATTAATTCATTAGAATTTGTATATGTCAAGGATATTGAGAAAATTGTAATGGAATGAGTTGTAGGTTGTTAGTGGTGAAGTCAAGTTCAGTATGTCGGTAAGTTATGTACGATGATGATCAAAGGTTGTGGACTAAAGGGTTTTTTGCTGAGTATATCTAGTTTATCCACATCAATATTTAGAGATCTGCGTGAAGATTTGATCGAGTTATGAAGATATATATTTTGTCAGTTTTTTTGTTGCTTCAGTTGGTGTTCCTGATTGAATATGATGCGATTTCAGTTAGTTAAGTTGTTGCGGATGCTTCTCTGGTGATTCATGATTTTTTTGGATGTTTCTAGATCATGCTCTATCTTTTTTGCACATCCACATTGATCGTTGTGCTCATGGTTGGCGATTTTCTCTTGCATGTTCATGTTTTTCTTGTTCTTAGGCGGAACATGAATTTTGTGGCGTGTTGTGGATCTTCAGGTAAAAGAGTAATTGAAGTATTTTAGCATTGGAGATGTTGATTTGGGTCTTCACTAGTTGTAGTGACCTTGGTTGATTCACATTAATAATTTTTAGTATTTTGGGCCGACAATTTATATTCATTTTATTATTTTGTTGAATTTGACATGTAGGGATGGAATTTCTTGTTGTGGATATATAAGAGCGATTGTTTATTCTAATTGAAGTGTGTGAGTGGATGCCAGAGTGTTCTTTTGTGTGTATATGTGTGAATATTGATCTAAATCATTTGAAGGCATAGCAGAGTGTGAAGAGTGAAGAAGAGTAAAGAAGTATTCATGCACTTAACCGGAACTGTGATCAGGCATTAGCAGATACTATTCTATAAGTTCAAATCCTTGTGGATGTAATCCGAATCTTTTTGTAAGACAGTGTGTCTTCCTTTGGGAGGTTATCCCTATTGTAATTGAGTAGTGAGAACTAGGTAGTGTGTCTGAATGCAAGTGCATTCCCATATTTTCATTTCTTATACTTTTAATAGGGTATAATCTTGTGGATTGACCTCCATCATGGTTTTTCCCCTAACAAGGTTTCCACGTAAAAAATCTTGGTGTTAGGTGTGTTTATGATGTGTTGATGATTTATGCTTTCATGGTTATTAATTAGATCAAAGAATAATGTTAATGAGTTGAATAAGTGTTAAATTCAATGACAACTTATTCACCCCCCCTCTCAGTTGTCTACCCTTGTGTTGCCAACACACCCTTTGGAAAATGAGTCCTTAAGGGCCCATAAAAACCAATTTTTCTAAGCATTTTTGTGGTCTTCTACACTTCCCAGATCCACTAGTAAACCACTGTTTCATTCTGTCAATTTTTGAGAATTTTTGTTATATGCATTAGGTCTAATCATCCATTTAGTTTAGGCATTTTAAATCATTCCAAATTTATTTTAGTATTGAAAATCATCAGATTTGTAGGGAAATTGTTTACATTCTGAAGCATTGCTAAGTTGGATAGATTATTTTTCATTTTTGGCACACAATGTCAGTATCTTTTCTTTCCAAGTATACCAAGAAAAAGCTCATGAACAAGCATGTTAGTCATTCTTCCAATATCATTCCTAGTTATGAGAGTCTCTTAGTGTAAGAAAATTAAATTTTTGACACAATCCTTAATACCATATTGCCTATCCTTCACTCATCCCCTGATATCTCTCCTATTTGTGAGGATTTTTTTGATACAAGAGGATGAAAGCATAGACAATCATGAAAATCATAATTTCTCTTCTCCTGATACCTCTCATTCTTGTGATGAAGGTATCTTGATGTTAGAAGATACACTCATTGAGAGTCATGAGAATCTTGTTTGCTCCTCTACTAAAAAATCTGCTAGTAGGGAAGATATTATGGCATAAGAGGATGAGATCATTGACACATTTCTTAACATCACTTTACCTAGTCTCCAATCATCTTACACTTGTGAAAATGTTTTATGAAAGAGGATGAAATCATTAGTAATCAATAAAATCATAGTTTTTCTTCTCTAGATGCCTCCCGTACTTCTAATGAAGTTATCTTACAAGACCCAACCATGGAATGTGATGAACTTCTTGTTTTCTCCTCTCCTACTAGGGAAGATATCATAATGCAAGAGGATGAAAACATTGATACATGTCTTTCAAACAATAGTAATGTGGCTTCCTTAGATGAAGGTGATAAGGTGACATTAGAAATCCCCTCACTAAAAGATCATCAAAATAAGGATAAGTTTGTTGAGGTTCTGAACATTAGATCTCCCTTGATTATTAGACCTCCTAAGATTCCTCTAATCATTGGACCTCCTAAGAGTCCTCTAATCATTGGACCTCCTAGGAGTCCTCTAATCATTGGACCTCCTAAGATTCCTTCAATTATTGGACCCCCCAAGTCATCTCCTAAACCACTTCTTACCATAGGACCACCTCAACACCAACCAAAACCTTTAGGAGCTATCTTAAATTTTGCATGGCAACTCACAAGTAACAATTTTCACAGCAACCGAGCTATAATATTGTTGCTCATACATATAACAGAAGGAACAATAAGCAACCACAAACCATGCCTACTTCATTACCATTACCTCAACCTACCTTGCCTAGTGCTCCTCATTTTCCTTTGCACAACGGAAAGGAGTATGATCTTGTGGAACAACTTAAAAACACTCCTGCAAAGATTTCCTTATGGGATCTCATTCAAGATTCACCTAATTACCATAGCATGCTTCAAAATTCTTTTCAAGTTGTTATCCTTCCTAGTGTGCAACTAAATGATGTAGCAACCCTAAGTCAAGGTATGAACTTGGTCAACTTAGACATTACATTCCATCAAGATGAGTTACCTCCATTAGAAGTGCAAAAACAAAATGAGGCTTTGATGATAGTGGCTAAAATTAATAAATATGGAATAAAAAGAACTCTCATTGATAATGGTTCAGAGCTCAATGTTTGTAGTGTAAACCTTCTAGATAAGATTGAAGTGGAAAAGGCTATGATTGAACCTAACTCTTTATCTATACGTGGTTTTTATAATGTGGGAAAGCAACCTCTTAGTGTGATAACATTACCTATGAGAGTTGAAAAAGTTACATTACAAACTCCTATCCATGTCATGTCGGTATATGGCGACTGATCATGCAAGTATTGTACACTCATAACAAGAAATGGGGTTCGAGGCATCGCCCCAAAAAAAAATTCATTAACACATCAAGTTTTTTTCCCGTTGACAAGTTAAGGTTTTCTCATTGACATGTCAAGGTTTTCCCATTAACACATCAAATGAAAAAAGGACCTTGTAAAACCCTAATTCGAAGGTTTCCAAAAGCTTGTTATAGTGACCAGGGATGTATATTCGCGGCATGGTTTTATTGATATTTAGCAATATCTTTTGCATTGGATAATAAAATCATTAGGTGGACAGGTTTCTATAGATGTAGCCATGGTGAACTACATGTGAATTTTAATGTTGATCCTATTTTGTATTTATTCTTATTTATTCCTAAGTTATTTTAATATGCATATATTGTTAATGTTTATTGCTTAATTTGCCTAAATCTAACAGCTGGTATCCAAAGAGTAGGTAGCCGTATTTCAGTTGATTGGAAAGAAACCTATAGATTTGAGTGGGAGCAATGGAAGTAGGAAAATTCAAGGTTGAGAAGTTCAATGGATGGAATTATCAATTACGGAAGATCAAATGGAAGATTAATTGTACAAAAAGGATCTATGGTAGCCATTGCAAGGAAAAGGCAAGAAAGATGCTGATGTCCCTGCCAGAATGCAGGATATTCTAGATTTCTGAGAAAGGCACTAAGGACCATTAGGGGACATGGTGACACCATCACAGCAGCATTCAAGTACTCATGAAGCAAGACACAGAATCACAGTGGAAGGTTGGCTAAATTGTATGAAAAACCCCTCCCGATTCTATCTATAGTGGTGTTCTGTTTGTTTAATATAGAAAATGATTGGAAATTGGATCTGAAAATCATTTTAATGATTTTAATATAGTCTAAATATAAAGTAAGAGATAATGGAAAATGTGAAATCTATGGAAGTTTTTGGCTAGGGGGTGTGAGAAAGGCTTCGATACTCAAATGCGGGTATTTCTCGTAGGCATTTTGTTTAATTTGAAGAAGGCAGTTGAAGGTCGTGTAACGACAAGATCACATTTGGAAATGACCTTTAATATGATTACCAATCCCGGAGTTAAACATAAAAGTAGATTTGATGAAGAGGTGAGGGCTCTCTGGACTTTATGTTCTTTTCAAAAAGGCAGAATAGCTTAAGTAATAGTTATAAGTAGCTCTGAACAAATATAACTAGGGAATTTTGCAGGTATTCTTAGGTATTTATCCTTGGTGAGGCTGTGAGAAAAGCCACAGGTGGGAGGTTCAACATGAGTAATGCTTTGGCTTGTAGAGAATGGGAATAACAAAGGAGAGGAGAGGAAAAAAGAGCAATATAAGAGTATTTTGAGGAGGTCTAGGGAGTGAGAGAGAAAGGATCTAAATCAGGAGGACCAATGGATTGCCTAACATTTAGCTGAAATAGGACAAAAGAAGGATGGCTGAATTCTGAGAAAGGAAGAAGCGAGGAGGCGAAAACATGATAATAATAGGAAACTAATCATTTACCAAGTAATAAATTATAGGA
>VDFB02168125.1:0-30867 GCA_007258455.2 Sequoia sempervirens
AAAATTAATTTAATATCACTTTTTGCTAATTTTTTTGGTGAAAGAAACTAAAATCATTGATGTGAAGAACAAATAAATTAACTTTTTCCTCTTTGTAAGCAATTGTAGCCATTTCTCAACTTTCAACATTGAACTCTTTCTTAAAATATGAGTTAAAAAAATTGTAAAACACTTTATTTCTAAACTTGCAAGTTATGGGGTTCATAAAGCCACCATATTTACAAAAAAATAAAAATACTTTTGGTATATGAAAAATATAAATCCTATCTACTTCATAAAATACCTGATGTATCAAAGAAAACAAGATTTAGAAGCCATAGAAAGAACTTGTAAGTCTTAGTACATAAAAACATAATTTGTCAAATTCGCAAATGAAACGAACTTACATATTTTGAAATTTATCACCTTGGAAACATCTTCAAATGTTTCCAAGAAGGATTTTCTTTTGTTTTAGTAGAACCTAAATATTCACATAAAGAGTAGCAATTCCTGACCAGTTAGCTAGTGAATTGATATAATTTCCTATCAAGAAACTAGAGGACAAAACATAGATGGACTTTTTTTTCTAACTGTGATAACCACATGTCACAACCTCATGCTCACACGCACAAAGTTATTGAAATTGACCAACATTATGACCAAGGCATGTGACAACACCACAAAGTGTATGGTGACATAAGGTCAATATGTACCAACTAGTAATAGGATTACAGTTACAACATGTAATGGCATCATCACGACAAAAAGTGAAGAATACAAAACCTCCTCACCATTAAAGATAGAGTGCTTCCTTACACTATTTCCATAGAATATGATACAATTTGTACTAAATTAAAAAATATTACCACTAATTTCAAAAAATATGACTTATGTTGGATACACTTATATTTTGTGTGTGAACACTTAAATATAAATATTTTTAGAATGCTTATAAAGCTAAAAATAAATAAAAAATGAACCCAAATGAAAAGTGGACACATTTGAACTTGTGGCCACTTGAAGACACTTTCTCTCACCAACTCTCCTTACACAACTATAAATTTTCTATGACATCCTTGCTTCATAATAAATCTACTAGCAAAGAGAAAACCACATACAAACTTGTAGGAATAGTGCTAAAAACCTCATGATAGTTTATCTTATATTTTACCCTCTTTAAAAATATGGAAGAATCATAGACCTTGAGATCTCCATTTGTTCATGCTTGAACATCCTCAAGTTTTATCAATGCCTAGAATATATTTTTTTCATATTCCTTAATGCACTCTTTTCATAAGAAAACATTCTTATGATCTCCATATCTAAACAGTTATACATCTCTACTAATTATTTCTTGGAAACGCTATGTTTATTATTCCATTGATGTTCATATCAAACAATTACTTGAGGGAAACTATGACTTTCAATATATTGTTGGTATGAATTGGATTAATTATAATATTATCTATGAATGTATCCTCAATCATCATCTTTATCTATAATACATGGTTGAAATGTTATAGTGTTAAAGAGTAATAAGTGATGCAAGTGAATAGATAATACGTGTTAAAGAGTAACTATGACATTTATAATAGTCCATGCTCTTGAAAAAAATGTAGAAGAGGTAACTCATGAAATTTGTAACATAAATTTTAAATCTTTGTTGGTAAATTAATGTAAATCTATAATGCTAATATCATGCAGCAACTTACATCAAATGGTACTATTATTTTTCATAGATTTTGTTAAACCTTAAATTGGAGTGTAATCCCATATTCAAAATAATTTTCTCCAACGATTCTTTAAATGTTCAAAAGTATAGCATTATCAATGACAACATTTGAGAGAAGTTTATAATTTGAGAGATAATATTCTCTTTTTAAAAATATCATATAATCTTATACTTGTATCCATTTTGACAAGTATAAGTTCTAAAATTCCCTAATTTTCAATCTTGACTTTGTGATTCTACTCTCAATTTTGTACCTATGCATGTAGCATGTTCTAGAAGATTCTAAAAATTTCGTAAACTAATTTTTTAGAAAGATGAGGCCTAAACTAATTTTATTTTGGTATTCTTTTCTTAATATTTGGACCTTTACACTTCTGTCCTAAAAAATGACTTTTTCTCAAAGATATAGTATATTCAATTAAAATTACATATCTTTTAAAATCATTTTAGAACCTTTTTATATTAGAAATTTATCAAATACAATAAATTTATTTTTTATATGCAAATTTTTTAAACTTATATCAAAAAATTAGCTTTCAATAAATTTAGAATAAAAAATAAATTGAAAGAATCTCTTGAATCACAAGCATCCAAAGGAAATACGTAGATAAAGCAATCAAAACATATACTTACAAATTGTAATTACAGTTAGCATTAAGAACAAGGTTCTCTATTGAGCTTAAAATAATTTGCAAATGATATTTATTCTTTGTAATCATCAAAAAGTGGTAGATTCAAAAGAATAAATGTTTGCACACCCCAATTTTAACAATAATTTAGACCTTACAAATAAGAAGAGATTAGATACTCTTGTATATATAGACTGATTATTATATTAATTATTATGATCATATAACAATTATATATGTCAATTAGGTCAATTGTTGTAGACTACCATTTAGCCTAGTTACCATTGTATAAATTTAATTCATATAAAAAATGGTCATGAATAGTGCCATGGGTTGATGATGATGATAATGTTAGAGGAAGTTTTAGTCATGAGAATAATACCACTAGTAATGTTGATATGATATTTATAATGAAATATTCATTTATTTTTATGGTTTGTAAAATTTAATTATTATTTTTATTTGTATTATAGATGGATGCATTCCACAAGAAAACAAAGATGTGATTAGGGTTGTCATTGTTAAACACCAAAGAATTGGTAAACTTCAATATCACTATTTTATTAATGAGTTATTAAATTTATTTTATATTTTTTTGACTTAATCTTTATTATTTTTATTACAAATGGTTGGAAATCATCTGATGTTTCTAATGATAGTTCTTCCAAAAATTCATTGATTATTTAAATTCACTACTTCGAGATTTACCAACCAGAGTAGATGGAAAACATATATTTATTCAATGTGTTGAGAGATTTAGAAAAGATATCCAAGCATCTCTTACTTCTTCAAAACTTACATCAATCCCTCACTCGGAGGATATTCCTATGAGAAAAATATCACCATGGTTTAGTCCAAGAAAAATGCGCAAACATCATTTTATTCATCAAATAGGCAATGTCATTCATCAAGAAATGAATGAAAGAGTGGACAAACATGAAGAATTTCAGTTGGTCTCCAATCATTCAAACATGGAAATACGAGAAGAAATGGTTATCATCAGGAAACAACATAGTGAGTACATTTATTTAAAATTATTTTAGTATTTTACATAGCTTATTATTTGGCTTGTGCTTAATGCTTAAGGGTTTATGTCAGCATTTGAAGTTGTGTTATGAAGGATTTTTGTCTTGGTGTATCCTGGTTAAACCCACATTAAGGTAATTCAATTGAAAGTATGCTCTTGGGGCTGAATGGTTATGTGCTTCACAGATCATCTACATGTTTCCCTATTGCCGACTTAAATTGATGTACACTAGCATGTGAATTATTTTGGATCATATTGAAATATGTGATACATTTGTTTTTGGTCCTCTCTACTTTAAGGATAGGACTGCATTATGCTTTGGTGGATGACTTGTTGAATTTATTGTCTATATTCTTCCTCAATGACCCAATTGAAGTTTTGAAGAGCTAGGATAGATATAAATGCAAGATCATTTCAACTGCAAGTTGAATAAAGAAGAGGATAAGTGCAAAGAAGTGTGTGTGAACATTATATTGAATATATAGTAGAGATAGTTCTAAAGTGTGTAGAAGGAAATACCAATTGTGCTTTAATGCTTCAGTCAACAAAGTGGTTTGTTGAAAAATATTGTAATTTGTTATATAATTTCTATATCCTACATTTGAGATAGTGAATCTCATCAAGTCCTTTGTATCTTGCTCCTAAAGTTGTGTTGGCTTTAGTTTTGCAAGTCTTTTTGTATCTTGCTCTAAGGCAGTGAGCCTTCTTGCAAGTCTTTTGGTAGTGAGCCCTTATATTGTGAGTTAACTAGATCACCATGATTTTTCCCTCATTGGGTTTTCCATGTAAATCTAGTGTCACCTTGTTGATGTGTTTTATTGTCTCTTTTATCACTGTTCTTTCTTTGGTTAAAATTAGGATTGATATATCTTTCATTGTTGGTGATTGCTAAAAGAATTAAACTATTATATCTACTTTGTTGTAAATCTATTTAAGGATTTGAAGTTTGTATTTTGTTGAAGAAATCAAGTTCTATAAGGGTTTAAGTTTTTGTGTATGTTGATTCACCCCACTCTTAGTGTTCAGGTGTTTTCAACAATTTTACATGTTAATAATATGTCATTATAGGTTTGGATGATCAAAAAAATAATTGAAGACATTGATTTCCCTTCCCTTTTGATCTAGGCCGAACAAAAAAAAATGAAATGAAAATTGAAGATGATAATTTTCTAACTATTAAATGTGTTCATTCATTAAATGAAATATTCCATCATTGTAAGACATCTATTGAGAAGAATTTGGCAATTCAGACCCGAAGATCAAGTTGAGAAGATTAAGTCGAGGTTGAAGAACAGATTCAAATCTTGATTCTCTGAAAAAGCCAAACTAGACTAATACCACTTCTGGCATATGAGTCCTAGTTCAGTTATAATTCCAAATTTTAGGTGTTTCAGATATATCTCTGCCAAATTCCTGTTCCTACCCAGAAACCCTAATCTGGAACTAGAAATCGCCCAGTCTAGCATATGAGTCCTAGTCTACATTAACTTTAGTGTTTTCAACATTTCAAGCCTTAAATCTAGCTCCTAACGGTTTCCAGGTGCACACTTTTGATCTCTTAGTTTTACATCCTGTTTTGCATCCATTTCTAGGTCATTAATTTGAGTTTCACATGTCATTAGGTTTTTTCATTAAATATTGCATATTAATTTTCTTTCCAAGCCCTAGCTTGGCGGTGAACCCCTCTTTAGTCTCTAATCATACCCTAGGACACCCTATTGCACGATCTCTTTCCCCTACTTCATTCTTGGATTGAGATCTCTAAGGTTTCCTTGAATGAGAATGTAGAAGATTGTTGTTCTATTTCCTAAACCATAAGCAATGACAATTTTTCACCTTTCAATAGGTTACCATTTTCTATTAATATTAACAAAACACCAACAACAATGGATGCAATGCAAGCTAAACTATGTAATTTAAGAAATAATGAAATTACTTTCTGACAATTTTTTATGTTTAATTTTTAAATTAATTTAATAACTAAACTATGTAATTTACATGTTTTTATGACATTGTAATGGAGGATCATGTTCCACCCTATTATGGATAATCAATATAATTTATTGTATCGATTCAACTTACATTGTATATTTACAAAATTGGTACATTGGCCTAATTATACTTGATGTATTAATAATTGAGGTTCATATTTGTTGACCCATTGTATTATTAGTTACTAATTGATTCAATTTTTATACTATTTTATGTATTGTTGATATTACTTCATTAATGGAAATGACTTAATTTTTGCTAATGCATACTTACATTCATGATTATAAGGTATGTTTGTAATTAAAGGTATGTCATTAGTTCCAAGCCTTCCATCTTAAGCACACCAATCATTCCTCAAAACCCTCCAATCCAATTTAGCTTTCCTCTAACTTCCCATAACCCAAATAAATCCCAAAGAAATCCATCCATACACATGCAATCTGAATCCATGCAATCCAACTACGCAATGTAGTGTAACATCCAAAAATATCCAATAGTATGGTTCTCAACTTTGATGTAAACCTTAATCCAAGTTACTCAAGTTATCATCATCAATATATACTATTTTCAATCCTTGTATTTTCCATATCATTAACAACATTATCATCAAGTTATATATTATTATCACTTTTCCCTCTTACTTTGATGTGTTTGACTAATGGTTTGTGTATATCTATCTATCCATCCATCCATAAATAGAGCCTTTTTCTCTATTTATATAGATTATCTATTCTCCAATTTCTTGGCTAGAAATTACTCTTTAACCAAGGGTCACTATCTATCCTATTTTCTAAGCTAGGGTTGATCCTCTTCATTCTTTAATAGTTTTCTTACCAAATGGTCTATCATGACACCCCTATGTAGTGTAGCTAGCTTTCCTTTAAGAAGGTTTTCTTCTAATTACATAAGCATCTTCTTCCCTTTTGTATTATTGTTTGTTGTCAATATATCCTGTTAGGAAACTAATTGAAGAAGTTTTCTATTGAAATAATTATTCACCCAACAAGGGATTACACAATGCTTCTAATAAGGATGTTGAATCTACAACCATACTTTTATATTGGATTGAAATCTATGGTCAAAATCCCCCTAGACTAGGAATTTTATTTATTGTTAAAAAATATAACAATATGATGGATTTTTTATAGTTAAGTGTTACCCCATCTAGTTCCAAATCCTTGGAACCTTTGTACACCATCAAAAGTATTATATTCTATTCTATTTCATTGAATATGCTATTTCATGTCTTTATACAAGGTACATGCAAGTATCTGTCACTATATTACTTCTATGCATTTTATTAATTGTTTCTATCTATCTATCCATAAATAGAGGATTATAATATATTTATAAAATTTGTTTGATCTAAATGCTTGATCAAGATCCACTCTTGAATTGATGATCATGACTATTTTTCTTGACTAGGGTTGATCCTCCTCATTCTTTGACAACTATCCTATCACATGGTTTTACATGACAAGTATTATTTAAGCATCCTTCTAGATTGGATTGATCTTAAAGGTACACTTCTAGAAGCTAAAGGCATCTTTCTTATTGTTGGCGAGTGAGGTGGATCACTTTAAAACCTTATGTATTACTGATTTCTTCCACTTGAAGTTCCACTAGTTTTTTGAAGACATGGAAACAATTAGGTCCACCTAATTTTGGTCACCCATTGACCTGTGTATAGCCAAATTTGTATCCATTTGAACTCTATGAATTGCATATCAATAATGGTTTTCGTATTTATTTCTTCTATCAATATGAAGTATTTTATAAACAACATATATATTGTAAATTCCTCTCAATTTTTTCCTTCACCTCCTTAGACTCTATTTGAACCAACTATTTTCTCTCTTGAATCCCTATTCGTTGAATCTTGTGTGAAACCTTACTTTAATCCCCATCATATTCTTTCTGTTAACAATAATCTAGGATACTCCTATTAATTCAGTTCTCAATCCATCCATCTCAATTTATTGCTATGAATCCTTCTTAGGGACTATAACCTTAGTATATTAATTTGAAACAAATTATTCTAAAATCAATGAATTTGCATCGTTTTTTGCTTACCCCATCAACATGTGGATTGTGGAGTTTTATTCCTTTTCCCCCTATTATCATGTATATATGTCATTTTTTTAATCACTTCATAATTATCAATCACTATGCATTCTTCCATTCTCATTCTCCAAAGATTTAGCAAAATGTAATATCAATGATTTTAATTTATTTCAACACAAAAATTATCAAGAAGTGATATTGAATTAATTTTATTTTGATATTCTTCATTATTTTTAATAATTAGACCTTTACACTCTTTTTTCTAAACAATAAATTTTCTCAACAATATAATATAATCAATTAAAATTACATACATTTTTATATCATTTTAGTATCTTTTATATTACAAATTTATCACATAAAAACAATTTATTTTCTATATACAAGTTACTTAAACTTATATTAAGAAATTAGCTTTCAATAAATTTAAAATAGAAAATAAATTGAGAAAAAGAAATATGTTGATAAAACAATCAGAACATATACTTACATATTGTAATTCTAACATTAAGAACAAGGTTCTCTATAAAGCCATTGACGTTAGACGTACCCCTGTTTGACAAATGCAAATGATGCATCATCCTCTTTAGCAAACATTCGCGAGTCTTGAGAGAGAAAAACCAGTCAATTTAAGGTAAACGTTGCTTCTGTATATGCGAATGTGGAAGCATGGACCAGACACGTGAACTATTTGACAGAGTTTGAAAGAGATGTCGTCTCATGGAATGCAATCACAGGCGTAAATCCAAAATCTATGGCCTACGCCAGCATCCCACTCGCAGCAGTGGCAATGCGATTTTCCTTCGTTCCTCTGTAAAAATTGCGGTGGTAATGCATTGGATCAGCGAAAATCCCCACGACTATCCCTAGTTTTTTGGATTGACGATGTTATTATTATATTAATCATGTACGAAGCAGTATTAGAATAATAACAAATAACAGGGACAGTTAAGTTTATGAAGTTAAACTGTAAGACTCAATGAACTGCAGTTTTATGTCTACAATGAACTGGAGAAACTGAACTGCAGTGATGATGGTACCGGAGGCATCCATGCTCGGGTGCATTTACGGGGCTTCCGAACTTCTCTTGCTTGACATGCATGCAAAATGGCTCGCCACAACCAAGAATGAGGTGCAATAATTGTTTGAGAAAACCGCCTCAAAGAGGTGTCATCTCATAGTTGTGACAACCAAGGAATATGAATAAAATAAATTTTCTGAGTAAGATTTTGAAAACTTCAAGCAAATGCATCTGGCAAGCATAGAGCCAAACTCCATAATCTCTGCAAGTATCCTCTTAAGCTACAACAAAATGGGGGATTTTGTCACATGTTTTAGTTCCAACTATCTTGGCTGACCTACATACTAAATGTGGGAGTGTAGAGAAATATCATTAACTGTATAAGCAAAAGTGCCTTCAAAGATATTTGCTCTTAGGGGCAGTAACAATTGCAAGATATACATAAAATGGGTTTGTTAAAGAAACCTTGATAATGAAAGTTGAAATGTTAATGCATAAATGGAAGGCGCTTTTGAACAAGGTATAGGTGTCCATCAAAACATAATGGAGGAAAATCTACGTCAAGTGTTGTACATGCATGCAAAATGAGGAATCATTTCCAAGTTTATTTTGTTGTGGATCTTGCAGATATCTTTTAAACCTGTGCTCATCAAACTGTATCATTTCTAACATTGGTTTAGAGTATTGCAAGGTCATCAAGAAAGGCATCATTTCGTTCCTGTCCATTGATTTGAGCAGGTTCACTCAGGTTGATGAAATTAAATGTACTCTCTATTCTTGTGGTTTTTTCTGAATGAGGACCAAACTTCTCTGTGAAAAGTATGGAACATTTATTGGCTATGACTATAAGGATCATGCATCTCCATGTGGTTTTGATAGTTCAGATTCAAGCTCCAGGTAAAAATAAAAATACAATATCAAGATTCGGGCACTACAACCTTCGGATGAAACTCATGTGCCTAAATTGGATCGAGATACATTAAATTTTACATATGAAAAACGGACATCCAATATTAATCAACTAGGGATACATTAATTTTTTTTGTTCTTTCTAGATTTTTTTTTGTCATTTAAGCTATTTTCTTATTTATGGTGTTCATAACAACAATTTTTGTAAAGACATAATGTCATTGGAAGTGAGATATTAGCTTAAGAAGATGTTTCTTTTAGCAGATGGTATTATTTATGTTGGGGCTGAAAGTATTGTCTACTATCTTTTGCAAGTTAAGTTTAGAGTTAATCAATCTTTGATAACTTCAGTGAACATCTGTTCACATAACTTTGGTGCATCTATGGAATTATGTGGTTGAGTTGTTGTTCTATGCATAAAACACATGAAGGGATCCATAAAGTTTAGAGACATTTTCATCCAACATCACCATTTTTATCTGCAATCATGAAGTACACATATCAGATCTGAGATCACAGACACAAAGTTGGGACATATCAGCCTACAAGACTTTTGGAAGATTATGGAACAAGGGAAAAGATCACCACTATCTCAGAAGATATTTGAGAGTAGATTGGCTTACATTGCTAGATTTTTTATATTAGTTCAATGTTTGGATTTAGTTTTAGAGTGTATGAAATTTTATAATCCTAAAACCAGGGAGGTCAAATCATTGATGATAAACTAGTGGCTAAGTTCGATGGTGTCTAAATTGGAATTGTTCTCATATTGCCTGTCGAAGACTAATTTACCAATATCGACAAGGGGATTGCACAAACATATTTCACAAAGAAGAAAAATGAGTGTCTCAACACCATGGTGAGGAATTGGTTACAGGTATCGAAAGGAGGTAAATCTCAGTTGCCAAAGGTTCTACATATATCTCTCTTCATTGAAGAAGTCTCTAATATGATTGTTTTGTTTCACAAGTTAATGGAAAAGAGGGTTCAAGTGAGTTTGAAAAATGGATGTATCTTTTCATAACTATCATATGTGCAAGAAACTAGTTTATTGATTGGGGAGAGGTATTATTAGTGATAATTTTCATAATTAGTTGACTTGTGTTGAGGATAATCAACATTTCTACATGACATGTTATCTCTTTTATGCAATTGCTAGTATGAAGACATGGCTAGGACTTGACACAAAAGGTACATATGATAACACAACTCATATTTACAAATTGTATCCACAACTCCAGTTACATCAAAGTTATAAGCACTTCAGGAGAGTGAATGATGCATTCACTATGTTTACAATAAGTAAACTTCAAGGGAACACAGGAATCAGGATATCTTCAAAAGCAACTATTCTCATCATAAATTATGGTAGCTATTTCATCCTGTTGTTGAAATTCACTTATATCCAAATAGGAGAATATGATGGATATCCATACAAG
Organism: Sequoia sempervirens; assembly: GCA_007258455.2. Classification (NCBI taxonomy): domain Eukaryota; kingdom Viridiplantae; phylum Streptophyta; class Pinopsida; order Cupressales; family Cupressaceae; genus Sequoia; species Sequoia sempervirens. The sequence continues at coordinate 10,793 of VDFB02168125.1, forward strand.
ATGCCCAAGTATGTGGACGATAATCTCATCTTGATTGAGCTTTGGAAGCAAATTGGAGTGGTCAACAAAAGATGCAAAGAAAAGAGGAAAACATAATCTCATTTCCTGTCAGCCTTGGTCACTATAGGTGTAAATCTTCTATTGATGATTAGAATATTGAGTGATCATTGGCAAAGTTAAACATGTGTACTTTTACACCATGAGGATTTCCTTTGATAGTAAGGACTATGTCAAAGATATTTTGGATTTTGGTCTAGGTTTTTATTGATCAATTCCCTGAAATTGATGACTTTTGGGAGGATTGCAACTTGATTATTATAAAGCGCAAAAGAGAGACTGGATGAGGTTCATTTTGGAACAGATTAAAGAGTTTAGGCTTGGTTGGTGTAAGGATCAAGACCCAAAACAATCTCACAAAAATAATTAGTAACTCAATATCTCATAATCATGGAATTTAAATGTAACAACTTCATTTGATAAATAAATGTCATATCACATCCTCATCATATGTGTAGTACATAATCCAGGTAAAAACACATAATATATGATATATAAAAGTACAACTCAGGCTCTCATACCATGTAGTCAACTAATTATACAATCTGGAAGTACAAATACAAATAATAATATAAGAATGATCTGAAAACATAATCAATATAGTATCTAACTACCATCGATCCAAAGAATCATCTGGAAGTTTGTAAGATGAGAACATGGCTCAGACACTTTTTCGCCCAACCACGAAGCTTATGCTTCCCTGGAATTCTTCCTACTTGAAGAATACCCAACCCTACATGAAATACCTAGCAACCTAGAAACAATAAGCATGAGGGAACTCTGGTGCAACCTGATATATCTATGTGCATTTCTAACATGAACATGCAATGTCCTACTATCAGAATATGGCAAAGAAACATATCAATATAATTTTCTAGGTAACATTCATCTATTTCAATGAATACATGGTTTTGGACAAAGCACTAGAGATAACTGGAAGATTCTAAAAAGAGGATTGACCTTCTCTATTGGTCTATATTCGACACCCTAGATCTCAAAAGGTAAAATCAATTCATAATAGAATAACATACATAATCTAAGATCATAAAAATAAATTAATACTCTTTTCTTTCATGCAAACAATTATATGAACATCTTTCATTATTTCAATCTTTTCATGCATAATAACAATAAAATATATAATTGACATACGATTCACTTTTTTTTACATGCAACTAGTTATAAACATGTAAAATGATCTTTAATGATATTTCTCAACTTCATGCAATAATTAAAGTGCATGCATTATTATTCTCAATATTATGAAATATTTAATGTAAGTGATACTATTTTCATTTTCATGCAATAATAACTAATTTTTAATGTCTTGTGGGTTTAATCCATAATAAATTAGTTTGTAACAATGATACATTTTTGTGCTATTATATACATACATACAGTTATATGTATATACATATATATTGGGTGTATATATATATGTACATATATATAACTATAAATCTGCAAGTTGCTATGCAGATTTGAAATAAAAGAATCCATGAAATGAAATGATTGTTCACTTGTGCAACTTTATAATTTTTGATATGTAATTATTACATCAAATATAAAATGTTTACTAGTACACTACACTATAATCATATACTACTGTTAATATATGTAAAAGGAATCGGAGCAAGTTTAGGAAATCTACAGTCGAATCAGGAGTTGGAGTCACGTCAGAAGCAAGGTAAGGATGACCAGGATGATGTGGACTCCGGAAACAAAATATAGGTGGAACCTGGGGGAAAGGAAAATCCGGAGATTAACCCTGCAGCATCTCCCATCGGTAAAAACGAAAAAGCTAAAGGGGGTGTGGGCACTACTGTCAGTGCTGGAGGTAATCGCAAACCCTGGACTTCTCTGTTCGGGGTAAAAACTAATGGAAAATCTTCTTTCCCTCCAGTGCAAAACATTTCGTCTCCTGTAGGAGGTAAGTTTGCTATCTCTATTCCAGATCTGCTCATTGACCATAATATAGCTCTTATGGAACAGACTTTGGTAGGAAAGTTTATGGGCCTTAGACCAAATATTGAGGTGGTCAGGGAGTTTGTTAAAAATAAATGGAGAACTAGTGGGAAAGTTTTTGTCGCCGCTCTTCCAAAGGGTTTTTTCACGTTTGATTTTACTTTTAGAGAGGACATCATGGCGATTTAAGTGGTACAGTTATTGAAATCATCCACGGCCCCTAAAGAGTGGTACCAACTTATTCTAATGGTTCTCTTTGAAATTTTGATTTAATCTGAGTGAGCCATGCAGATACCTCTTATTCAAAGCAGTGACAAATGACAAATGCCTCAGGGCAAATCTCAAAACAGATCCTATCTGTTGAAATTCAATGTGAACAACATTCTGACAACCAAATTACCTATCACTGCAGTAAAATAGTGCTAGTATAAATATCACTGATAATTTATCAGAAAGAATAACTGGTAATTCCAAATTCAGCAGCTGAAATATAAGTGTTACTCATTCCTAGGAGATTTGAAAGTGGTTGTAAGGTCGGGTGGATCGCGGTCATCATTGCTTGAATCTTGTTGTCGTCCCACAGGAAGGGGCGGTAGAGAACTTGCCTTGGATTTTGAAAATCTGAACCTTTCTACTTCCTTATCCCAAATGACAATCCCTTCTGATAGAAATGAAGTATTCCTGGGTCTGGAGGATATCCCTAATGAGGGCTTGTCCTTGGAACTGAATATTCCTTTTCCCTCCCAATCTCTTGATAATCTTCCCCCTCAGGGAGTAGCGTATGTGACGGATCCTAACTCCCCAGAAAGGGTTTTGGAATCCCTTGAAAATATGAATCACTTAGCAGATCTGTCCAGTAATATCTTGTCTACTCAAAAGAATGGTAACATGGACACCCTACCTTGGGAACAAAGGATACCTACTGATAAAGACTGGGAGTCAAGTAGAGAGACGGATAGCCAAGAAGAGACTGATAAAGAGGAGAATATATCAAAGAAGAAAAAAGAAAAAAATACTCAGGGGAAGACCCCAAGTGGCATTTCAACCAGATCAAGAGTCAAGGCAGACTGTGGAGCAGTAAAGAATTCAAGAGGTAAAAAGTCTTCGAAAAAGAAAAGAGAGTTGAATAGTTTTCAGGATATTGCGGATGGCTCTCAAAAAACCATCCCAGAATGCCTTAATTCCCTCGGTATCTAATGAAGATTATGTCCTGGAACATAAGGGGACTCAATAGCCCCCAAAAGTAGGATGTTCTTCGCAATTTCGTTAGAGATCACAAGCCAGATATTCTCTTAATTCAGGAAACTAAAATGCCAAAAGAGAAAATTGAAAAGATGAAACTTTTCCAGTATTACAGTAACCAGGGTAATAATTCGAGTGGAGCTTCTAGAGGTATTGTGACTTTTTGGAATAGCCATACTATCTGAGGTGATCCGATCTTGGAAGGTACAAATCATATTTCTACTAGATTTACTCATATAAGAGATAACTGATTTAGATTCAATTGGTATTATACTCTAATGGAAAGAGCATAAACTTTTAGTTGCAGAATTATTTGCCTTTGGGAGGGACGCAATGACTTAGTTGTTATGAGACTTCAACATCTCCCAATGAGCAGGAGAAAAATTTGAGATCCCGGGTAATCTGGAAAGCAAAGAGGATCTACAGAATTTCATTGATAATCATGGATTGATTGATATGGATCTCCAAGGAGCCTCCTTTACCTGGTCTAATTGCAAAAAGGGGTCGGATCTCATACAGGTCAGATTAGATAGATCTTTAATTTCAATGTAGTTTCTTTGACTATTCTACTGTTCTTGAAGCTTCTTATTAGAATAAGAAGTTTGATCATTTTCTATGGTTTCATTGCCGGACCAATAAAAGAAGAGGAACATCTTGATTTGAAAAAATACTAGATCTCTCATCTCTAAAGAGAAATAAGGAAATGGTAGACCTAAGAATTCAGGCATTGGAGTTGCTAAAAAGTTAAGGGAAGTGAAATGCAATCTAAAAAATTGGAAAAAGGAATCTTTTGGGAACATCTTTAGGATTAAGTCTGATCTTCAGATGGAATTGGGAGAAGTTCAATTTAAAATTCAGAAGGAGGGCTATTTGAATGATACCAAGGAAAGAGAGAATGAGATCCTCACGAAGATGCATGACATAATTGGAAAGGAAGAGGAGTTCTGGAGACAAAGATCTAGAGCTCTTTGGTTATCTGCAGAAGACAGAAACAACAGGTACTTTTATCTTTCGGCTTCAAAACACAGAGCTGTAAATAGAATATCTCATATAGAAGTGAATGGAACCAAGTATGAGGAGGAGGAGGACATTAGAAAGCAGGTGGGTTCCTTCTTTAAACACCTTCTTTCGGCCAGTGAGGAAATAAACCATAATGAGCAGGATCAGTTAGTGGAAGCTATACCAAGAATTATCGACCAGGAAAATAACTCTTTTTTGACTTCTATCCCCACCAACGAGGAAGTCAAGCGGGCTGTCTTTTCCTTTGAAGGGAGTAAAGCTCCGGGGCCTGATGGTTTCCCTTTATTTTTCTTTCAATGGCTATGGGAGATTATTGAAGAAGATGTGGTAAATGCTGGTAAAGAATTTTTTGGCTCCAGAAATCTTCTAAAAGAATTAAATACTACCTTCTTGGTTCTTATCCCCAAGAATCCTGGAGCTAATAATTTTGAGGCTTTTAGGCCTATAAGCCTCTGTAATTCCTTATATAAAATCATATCCAAGGTCTTAACTTCAAGACTCTTAACTCTTTTGCCTTCCTTGATTTCTCCTCAACAAAACAGCTTTGTCCCTGGTAGACAAATTCTTGACTCTATTGTTACTGTTCATGAGAATATTCACTCCTTAGTTGAGTCGAAGACTGAAGGCTTTTTATTAAAGCTCAACATTTCAAAAGCTTATGATAGAGTTGACTGGACTTTCTTATTTAAAATTTTAAAGGCTTTTGGTTTTTGCAACAGGGTCATCCAAATGGTTGAACAACTTGTGTCCACGGCTTCCATATCGATTATGGTCAACGGATCCCCCTCCTTGTTTTTCCAGAGCACCAGAGGTCTAAGGCAGGGTGATCCTATCTCTCCTATTTTATTCACTATTATGGCTGAAAGTTTAGGCAGGAATCTAAAAAAGTTGGTTGACTTCAAATTTCTTTCTGGTCTTAAACCTTCTTCGGGCAATCTGGTGTGTTCCCATCAACAATTTGTTGATGACACTATGCTTATGGGTAAAGCCACAGTGGCTGAAGGTAGAACTATAAAACAATTGCTTGACAAGTATGGGAGAGTGTCTGGACAGCTGATCAATAATCAAAAAAGCTCGCTGTTCTTCTTCAACACTCTGAATCATAGACAGGCTAAAATTGCTAGAATCTTGGGTTGCAGAGTGGACTCCATTCCTACCACCTACCTTGGTCTACCCTTAAGTTTGAAACCTCCAGAGTCATTTTGGCTCTCGTTGGTTGAAAGATTTAGCAAAAAGCTCGTGGGATGGAAAGGAGCCCTGCTAAGTCAAGCCAGAAAACTTCAGCTTCTCAGAGCTTCTCTCCAGAATTTGCCAATCTATGCCCTTAGTCTTTTTAAGATTCCAGCTAAATTTGTTGATGCCATTGAAAAAATCCAAAAAAGATTTCTTTGGTTGGGTGTTGAGGAAAAAAAAAGACTTCCCTTAATTGGCTGGAATCTAGTTTGTAGACCTAAAAAGGCTGGAGGTCTAGGTTTAAGAAGAATCAGAATAGTTAACAAAATTCTCCTTGCTAAACAAATTTGGAGAATCTCCTCTTCTTCTGGGGAGTGGATTGATATCCTGGCTAGCAAATACTTAGAAAACAACTGCTATTCCATAATTAAGGACATTCACCTTCTTCCCAAAGGATCAACTTGCTGGAATAATATAATCAATGGTAAAAGGATAGTGGATGATGGTATTGGTTGGCAAGTTAGAAATGGTCATCATACTAGATTTTGGGAGGACAAGTGGCTTTTAAAGGAACCCATTATAAAAATCAATTCCTTCAGCGAATGGGCTGATACCTGCAAGGAAAGGTTTGGAAATTATGTGAAAGATTACAGAGTGAATGGCAAGTGGGTGGACTTGTACAGTGTTAGTCAGGCTTTGGCTCCTATCCAGTCGTCTCTGTTAGCTATTAGACTTAATTCTGAGCAGTTGGATGACCGCGTGGTTTGGTCTGATGATCCCTCTGGCAATTTTTCCGTGTCCTCTACTTTTGCCAGGATTACTTCTTCTCTGGATCATCCTCCCTTCTGGTCTAAAGCTTGGTTTAAACTTTTGATACCTAAAATCAATATATTCTTCTGGATCCTTCTCCAAAATAAAGTACTTACGATTGATAACCTGTGTAAACGCGGATTTCAAATTCCTAATAGATGTTCTCTTTGTAAGATGGAAGCTAAATCTGTGCATCACTTATTCCTCCATTGTTCTTTTGCTGCTTCTATCTGGGGAAAAATCATCAGGTTATGGAACATCCCATGGGTCTTCCCTTCGTCCATTGAAGATTTCTTCTCTCAATGGAAAGCTCTGACAAAAAATGCCATGCTTAGATCTTTTTGGGATCTAATATTCCCTCATGTTGCTTGGGGTCTCTGGAAAGAACGCAACAATAGAATTTATAGAGGCAAAGAAGCCGCTAAAGACATTGTCTTTGATAAAATTGTCAGATTTCTGAAGGAAAATTTCAATACTTTGGTTCAGAAGAACAGCTTGTCCTTGAAAGCTGATCAGTTGCTATATGACCTAACTGTTGCAAAGGAGTGGAACATAAATCTTGTCCCGTCTAGAACCAGTATGACAGCCAAGAAGGACAGAGAGGGTGTTTGCTGGTCTTTCCCGCCTAACGGTTGGATCAAAGCTAATTTCGATGGTGCAGCTAAAGGTAATCCGGGGGCGGCGGGCTGTGGTGGAGTCATAAGGGACTCCTTTGGCAATTTCATAGGAGCGACGACTTCTCCTCTTGGATCCCAAACCAACCATTTGGCGGAGGCTGTTGGAGCTTTTCATATCATAAATTTAGCTCAAAGTCTTAACATTAAACATCTGTGGCTTGAAGGAGACTCCAAAAACATAATTGACTGCCTTAAGGAAAAGTCTCCCCCCTCGTGGACCATCAAGTCATGGATTGAAGAAGCAAAGCTGACTTTGGCTAAATTTGAGAAAGTTAAAATATCACATGCTTATAGAGAAGCCAATGCCGTTGCGGATTTTTTCGCCAACGAAGGAGTTAAGAGTAAAGAGGTGCATACTTGGCTAAATACAAATGATCTAAACTCTAATGTTTGTGCCCTAATAAATTATGATAAATCACATGGAAAAGCTACGTGTTATCCCTTTAATGAAGACAGATAAGACCTTTCACATCACAATCATTAGATTGTATGGGACCGATCCCAGTGACTTAATTTGCAAGAAAGGCCTGCACGCTTTGTGGGTGCTAAGTTGTGGCGGGGCCAATTTTAGTAAAGCTTTCGTCTGGGTCTACCCCACTGTGTCGGCTGAGATGGGAGGAGACAGAAAGCGTATTGAGCCAGACAGCTATGAAACTCATTAGAAAAATGCCAAGGCCTGGGAAAAAGTTAAAAGTGGTGGGCTGCCTCCTTTTTTGGAGAAGCTTCATGGCTCTAGCCAGGAGGCTACAGACCTCTTTGTTAAAAATTGGAATAAAGACAATTTGACCCTGTTTGGCAAGAATTTTGAGCTCAGTGAAAATTTAATCGCTGAAGTTACAGGTTTATCTACTAAAGGGAAGAAGTTTTTCAGGGACAGGGCTTTTTCTGATGAAGTCGTGATTAGATTTCCTAAAAAAGACAAATAAAGGTTAAGCCTTGTCAAAATTGCTAGCAGTTACTTTGATGTGGATTCTATAAAGGCCATCTAGAGGAAGGTGCTGCGGGTCATCATGGAGTACATTACGGTGGATGGGCGTTTTACCAGAGGTTATGGCTACCACTTTGCTCTTCTCAACCACTTCCGCCACAAGGTTAGGATCTCTCTTTCCTATTATCTTTTCTGTTCCCTGAAAAAAAGCTTGGAGGATAATAAGAAAAACCCTAATAGATTTCCTATTTTGCATACGAGGCTTATAAGATTGATTGTCGAGCATTTCCAAAACATGCTTGCCCCCACTACCTTGGATACCACTCCTGACTCTGAGAGTGCCGACACGGAGCCCAGTGGGTCGGAGTACATTCCTAACCCTAGTTCGGCTAGAAAAGTCCTCAGCTCGCATGCTGGCCCTTCTGGGAAAATAAACCCTACTCTCCTCTCTGGTAAAGTCTGTGCTGAGCTTGAGATTAATAGTCCATCCCTTCACAAAAAACTCCAAGCAGAAAAGTCTTGTTTCCTATTCTAAAGAATCCTTTGACTCGGAGGAGTCTGATGCCAACAAAACGGTGGTTAATACTGAACCTATGCCGGATAAACATGTTGAAGATGACTCCCCTATCAACCTTAATTCTGAGAAAACTGTTCCTAATATCGGTGATGAGCCCTCTCTGGATTTTCTGAACCTTGCTAAAGCCAACTCTGAGTCCCACTCCAAACTCCTGGACTGGACTTTCACTGAAATCAATGAGCTGAAAATCAAAAACTGGCCCTACAAAGCAAAATTGAAGTTCTGGTTGCTAAAGTTGCTGAGATTGAAAAGAAAGTTGGGGATAGAGGGGTCCATGGTCACAGTAACAGAGACATTGATTCCAAAATTGATTATATTATGAACACTATCAAGACCGTAGCTTAGCAAAATAACATAATGGCCAGACACAACGCCATTATCATTAATGCTATGGGAGAGAAGCTTGACAAAACCCAGTAGGGTTCTCTGGTGTTGGATCTGGGGGAAACAGAGGACAAAATCCAGGACACAGATGCGGGTATTTCCAAAAGAACCAGAGCCAACTTGAAGCGCAAGTTCCCCCCTACTTCTAGTATGATTCAAACTTTTAAAAAGGGCATCATTGATATGCAGAAGCTGGAGGAGGAGACTGAGTCTGTCCTCAAGACTCTGAAGTAATGTCTGGGGTTTTTGCTTTTCCTCTGTTTCAGTCTTTTTGGTTTTGTGCGAATGGTTGCTGCTGATCTTTTCTTGGGCAGCTGGTTTTTGTGGTTGGACTTTTTTGTCCTCTCTTCTGTTTTGTAAACTTTGTGGTTTCAGGTCCCTGTAAAACCCGTTTTACCCTTTTATCAAAAACATGTTATTATTTTATAACAATAACAAGAATTTGAGTAAGGTTCTAGTCATGATTAGATCACTAATCTAAGTATATCAATCACGCTATATATATTTATATATATTGTATATATCAGAATAGGTCTGCTTATCTGCATTATACATATATTCATTGCACAGGTTTTATGAAATAACTGCAAATATATCTAATACAAGGTCAATTCTTTGGTTCAAGTGCTATGATATGCTTGTGAAATTTGATAGATTTCCTAACATAGAGGTTCCAGACCAAAAATAGCTCAAGAACCACACCCCCCCACCCCCAAAAAAAATGATAAGAAACAAAGGAAATGGTTGCACTTAAACCTTATAAGCAAATTCATAGCCTTACTGCATGTCTCTAATTTTTTTAATGTCACTAGCCACAAGCCATGGTGCATATAAAATGAGGTAGGTAACATTCAACAACAAAAATTCCTAACCATAATACTCAACATGATAGTATAATCGTTGATCCATAACATAAACTAGCAAACATGCATGCAAAATGAGAGAGCATAGAGTAGGCGCAAAGATTCTTTGACAAAAGACCGGACGAAATGTTGTCCCCTGGAATGCAACCTCTAAATTCATTGACAAGGTATGTACTGACATCCATTGTATCTTTATTATATTATTATTAATATATAGATATAATTTATGCAATTTATTATTATAAAATCTTTTATTTTTCAACCAAATTAATTTCTTTAATTTTTATAACAAAAATAACCATATGACATATTTTTAATTTCCTAAATAGTTTAATTTTCACAAGATAATAGCCATAAAACATAATCATTAGTTAAATCATAATGCACACATCAATGATGTAACTATAATAACACAATCATATCATATCATACACAATGCAAGAAGGATGCAACTATGTGAGTGTGTGTGCATTAGGTTTCCATCATGCTAATTATTTCTAAGCAGCTAGGATACTTCTACCGTAATCATGTTCTAAGCGGCTAGGATACATACACATAACATCTCATCTCCATTTCAATTTCAATTTCATACATTTAAAAATAACATCTAATTTAAAAACACATGTTTATCCATAATCAAACAATCACACAATAATCAACCAATAGTCTCAACTAGTTCCATTTATTTATTAACTAAGTTTATAAAGAAAAATAGGATGTGACATCCTTCCCCACTAGGAAGAGAAATCCTCCCAATGTCTTATTAGACACATACTAAAACAATTAAGAGTATCACACTAATACAACAAAATAAAGTATCACAAAATTAAGCACTCAAATGAGGAAATGAGTATTCTTTATCCCTTTCATTATCCGATGCAACACTATCCTCTGAATATCAAGGTCCCACTAGACCTTATACTGCATTATATCTCTATTGTGCAACTTACATTGTGCCTATCAGGAATTCAAGTGGGCTCCACCAGCACCACTCTTGGATCCTACACAAGCAAGGATAGGTACACCTTGTACGTGATCCTTCAAACACATCATACTCATAGATCAATCCTCTAGACTCTCACCAAGTCTAGGCACCAAACACAAAACGCACAACTCGAGGGTGCACAAGCTAAGTGACCGCCTGCCACTAGGTGCACAACCACCTCAGAGATCACCACAACACCTTCACTAGCTACCCTTGCAACCGATTGTACGAAAACTACTGGGTCCAACAAACCACAAGTCAACAAGGTCCTACTCAAGGATTACCACAAGAGCTAGGAACTCCATATAGCTACTAACACAACCAAGGACAAGGCACACAAGCCTATCAACCATTCCTCAGCACAAGACCAAAAGCAACACTACCTCACCTCCATGCTCAACAAGAGCATGCCTCACTTCCAACTATGAGACACTCATAAGGTTATCCCTCAGTAACACTTGGAAAAATCGTGGATTTCCTAAACACACTAGCTTCTCAATGTGAAGCTAGGAACAACACAAGGTTTCTTAGAGGAAAGAATCTAGGTAACTACTTTTGAAAGGCACAAGCACTCCTAATAACAAGGCTTTGAAACCCTAACCCACATTGCAACTACTAAGGAAGAAACTAAATACAAATCATATGAGCAAAACTTAGATATTCACTATCATGACATTCAACTACAACCTGCTTAAGGGTTAAACAACTCAACAAGGTCATGATCGGAAAGGGAAACAAACAACCACTACAAGGTTCAACCACTAAGTATTCTCCAAGAGAATACACAAGACAACCAATTCCTCAAACTAGAACTGCATCTTCTTCTATCCTTAAGCTAGGAACACCACTAAACAACCAAGGAGAAACTCCTAAAACCACCAGGACATCCTCAACTAGAAACTTAACAAGGGTATACATATACAATATAACAAAATAACACAATAACATGTGTCGAAGTACTTACTAACACACCTTCATACCCTACACTATGTCAACATACATGTAGCTTTGGAAATTGCATCCCAAATGACACAATGTACATTTTCATGCTATCAAATAACATGGATTTTGGTGCTAAAAAATACCTCAAAAAACAACCAACTAATGCCAAGGTACTAGGAAATATGGTCACTAGACCACAATAAGTAAGGCCAAGACAAGCATGGGCACACACAGTTGGTGGACTAAATCACACCCTACCATCTACTATAAATAAGATTCAAGCACAATTATCCACACATCTGAACTCACTCATAGATCATATAATTTTTTGAACATTCTCATACATAGATTTGAATACACTGAACACTCAATGCCAAGCACAAAGATATTTGCATACATCAAAGTCACTCAAAGCTAGAAACCATATTTCACAATAATTTTCAAACACCACACAACATCTACTTGTATTTCATCATGAACGATAATTTTGATGTAATATAATTCTAACTAACACAAACATCAAGATATAACACATTCTCTACCATCCACTCCCTTGTACATTCTATCAGGTGTCCATTATGAACATCATAGGGAACAAAACGTTACATAGAGCAAGGTAGGAAATTTCAAACATTTATAATAGCCACCACAAAGATAAAATATAACCCAAGAGGGAGAATTATCAATGCAATAGTAAAAATAGAATGCTACCAATTCTAACAATAAATCAATGACAACCATTGGTCATAAAATAGATAGATGTAAAATTTGGTGACTAGTTCAATCATAAGAAAATAAAAAATGTAATGTTGATCCATCATCAACGATGAGAGAGTTCAACAATAACCAAAATAAAACATCAAACTTGAAAATCATGTTTACATGAATTGAGTGACTAAGGTTAGCCACATGTAAGGGATTAAGGGCTACACGACACCTTGAGAGTACAACATCCAAAGTGTGTTAGAGAGAGTATGATCAAACACAATACAAATACAATTCACTAATTTCGTACAACCATGCCAATGAGAACCACACTAACCCAATGCACTTCACCTAGACATGATCACGTTATAATACAAGAAGGAATATACAGGGTTTTCTATGACATCCACAATTTATATCCACACAAGGGTAGGGAAACACCCAACCACCACTTTCACAAGGAGTTTACAATTACAATGCATTGACACTCATATTACTCACATTATGCATCACTAACAAATTGTAAAATAAAATGACATCCATGTCATTCATAGGACATGTTACAATCGAGGTTCTAAGATAACAAGCATAATGCTCCTAATAAGCATAATGTGACTTATGCAATACCACTCAAGGGTCACCACACATTCACGCTTAGTAGAAATTGAGGCATCGAGATGGCAATCACATCTGAAAGCACTTCTTGGAAACTCAAGGGTCTAACTAACCCTCACAAGAAAGCATTTCTCAAACATATCACACTAGGGAAAATGACAACAATAATTTCTACCAACATCTCAATCACACATGCAAAGACCCAACCAAAGCTCTCACATCAAAACAATATCATGAAAATAATTAGTAACTCAATATCTAATAATCATGGAATTTAAATGTAACAACTTCATTAGATAAATAAATGCCATATCATATCCTCATATGTGTAGTGCATAATCCAAGTAAAAGCACATAATATATGATATACAAAATCACAACTCAGGCTCTTATGCCATGTAGTCAACTAATTATATAATTTGGAAGTACAAATACAAATAATGATATAAGAATTATCTGAAAACATAATCAATATAGTCTCCAACCACCATCGACCCTAATAGTCATCTATAAGTCCGAGAGACAAGAACAAAGCCTAGGCACTTCTCCGCCCAACCATGAAGCTTATTCTTCCTCGAAATTCTTCCTACTCAAAGAATGCCCGACCCTACATGAAATACCTAGCAATCTGGAAACAATAAGTAGGTGGGAACCCCGATATAACTTGATATATCTATATGCATTTCTGACAAGAACATGTAATGTCCTACTATTAGGATGTGGTAGAGAAACATATCAATATAATTTTCTAGGTAATATTCATCTATTTCAATGAATACACGACTTTTCCCAAAGCACTAGAAATAACTAGAAGATCCTGAAATGAGGATCAACCTTCTTTTTTAGTCCATATTCGGCACCCTATTTCGGAAGGTAAACTTAATTTATAATAGAATATTATACATAATCCAAGATCATAAAAATAAATAAATACTCTTTTCTTTCATGCAAATGATTATATGAATATCTTTCATTATTTCAATCTTTTCATGCATAATGACTGTAAAATATATAATTGACATGCAATTCACTTTTTTTTACATGCAAATTGATCTTTAATGACATTTCTCAGCTTCATTCAATAATTAAAGTACATGCATTATTATTCTCAATGTTATGCAATATTTAATATAAGTGTAATACTATTTTCATTTTCATGCAATAATGATTTTTTAATGGCTTGCAAGTTTAATCCATAAGAAATCAGTTTGTAACAACAATGCATGTTTGCACTATTATTTCATTGAGAGGCGATCTACAATGGAAGCAAAATATTTGTTAACATTTTTGACTTTTTTTAAAAAATTGACAGGCAGCTGCCAGTATTCAAAGAGAATATATGAATATATTAATAACTAGCCGAGTGGATATTGCCAACGCTTGTTGCATGAGTTGAGTTGGCAGACGAGTGGAAAATAAATGAAACAAATATCCACTGTAGATCGTGGCAGGGAGTAAATGTTTTTCATGGAGAATGAATTTTTTTTGCATTCATTTGCATGGCAACCGTTACAAATGATTGTGGCAGGCAGTAATAAACACATAGAATTAAATGGTCTGATTCTTTGACAGGCATCAGAGCTCACCTATAAATATCTATTATGTAAACTCATCTTGTTCAATGAATTTTGCAGCTAAGTCATCTAAATGTGCAAACAGCGGCCTCTTCATTTCTTTGGCAGGGGTCGCACGCTTGTGGTGCTCGAATGATGAACGGTTCAATTGTTAATGATGGTTGCACGGTGCAAAATAAATATTTCATTTTATTATGTTATTTTCATAAAATTTTGTTACGATTTAGGCTTTATGGTTTGATGAATTTTTTCTTCCGTAGTTGGGTTGTTCAACATAACTAGCAATTGTACCTTTGTGTGCAATGGGTACACCGAAGATTTGATGGAGATCAATATTTTAATTGTTGGTATTGTATTTGAAAGATAGAAATTGTCTTTTTTATTAAATACTTAAAGTTATGCATATATGTGTTATTGTAATTTCAAATTTTTTAACAAAATATTATATGGAATTACAAGTCAGTTTATAAAATTAGCATAGTGCATGTAAGTAAAGTACAATAACTTGTATAATGGCACAAGTTTTTTAGGAAATACTTATTGTATAATGCATAAGCTTTGTAAAGAAAATTGTATTAAGTTTTTAACATATGAAGATGATTGGATCTCTACTGTTCAAATAGCTCTGGCAACCCTTGCATTTACAGTTCAGCAACACTTGTCATACATTTAGTGGTAAATAATATTTAGTTTGTGTCATGCCAATCCCTTGCATTTTGGCATTTGGTCTTAAAAGTACAAGCACCAGTATAATGGTATACAATTGAGAGGGAATATTTAATGTGTAATGCATAAGCTCTTTAAAGAAGAATGTAGTAAGTTTAACATATGAAGATGTTCTGATCTGTACTGTTCGCTTTGTGAAAATAACTCTGTCAACCATTGCATTTACAGCTTCAGTAGCAACTGCTATACATTCAATCATAACTAATGTTGTGAGGAAAACTGTCACAAAAATAGCCTCAAGAACAAGGAAAAGAGAATTAACCAAAATTTAAACTATTTAATGAACATAAAATTATTACAATAGTATTATATATTGAAACAGTCTAAGATAAAACCACAGAACCAATGTGTTCATTTACCAGATAAAAAGAGAACTATAATAATGAAATAAAACACAACAAAAGTGATATACCTGTGTACAGATTCCCATAATAAATTTCACTGAAATGATGGTAAGTGAGTTACCTGAAGATTCTGCACAAATTATGTTATGTTGTAAAGGAGGCAGATGAGAATAATGGGCAGATTCAGAATTCACAAGTTGTCCATATTTTTAGAAATTCTGAGACAAGTACCCCAAAACAAAGTTGTTGTCATGCAATGCTCTGAAAATCATAGTACAAGAACATATAAGATTTGAGATTTGATATTTAAATTTGATAATAAAGATGGCAATCCATCCTCAATATTGTATATTAGAACTTGTAGCATTTGTAAGATCAAAATAACAAAGCCTATAAAGCCTATGCCTCTAAGACCAATTAAATTTGAAGCCAATAAAAATATTGAGTACATACAATGAATGAAATAAGTATTAAAATGCACTAGACAAAATGAAAAGAATATTAACTACACATGGTCTTGCATAGAGCATACATCTTTTGTAAGTGACTCATTGCCAATATCAGACAATATAGACCCCTTAAGTTTGAGATAAGGAAGGTTCCTGAAAATCGAAACAGCAAAATTAAAGGCAATAGGGAAATTCTATAAAAGAATAAATTCTCTCATCAAGCCCAATACATACATCAAATTGAACAATGATAAATCCGGCAAAAGTAAAGTTATTCATCACACAAAATCACAAGTAAATAACCCGCTTGGTCGAGAATCACAAGTAACACTAGTCCATCCACAAGGATCCATAACCTCTTTCTTCCATTTGACAAGAACACCATCAGAATCAATGACTTGTGATTTGAAATCAATTAAAACTTCACTTGGAGGTTGTGTGCAAGTTACTATGTGTCCCAATGATTCAATATGTTCATCAGAAGAGCAAAATCAAAGTTAGATTGGCTCAGCAAAAAACTTACCATCCAAATCTATTGCGTTACTACTGCTTGTAAAAACCAAATACATCATAACAAAGTTAATGATCAATTGGATTATAGGCATGCTACTCTCCAATGTCTGAACTGAGAACGACCTCTCCTAGTAGTAATAATGAAATTTATATCATAACAAATACAAATTTCCAAGAATAGTGTTAAAAGAAATAAAATTTAATGTCAAAACCCCAACTCATTTCATAAACTACAGTGCCTGTAATCTAATTTATTTTTTGTACAAAACAACAACAGAAGCTAAAATCTCTAATTCAAGCTCAACAAAACCCAATACACTGCCATCTTTTACATTAAAGGATTCTATTAAAAAAAAAATTGAGGGTTCTAATTGAAGTTCAACAGAACCCAATACCCTACCACTTTTTACATTAAAGGATTCTATAATTTTTTTTTTTGAGCCTTCATTATTCTCAATAGAAGCTCAAAACTGTAATGCTTGAAAACGACAATTCAGAGGCATACGCCCATACAGAAAAGATCCCATACAGTTTTTTATTTTTTTTGGGGTAACTTTTGAGTATGTTAGTAAAGGAGAGGTCTCCTTCTAATGTTTGACGTAATTTGCCTTAGGAGATGTGTCAATCCATGGAGGAATGACTAGATATTTGCACAAAATACATGTGTTGAAAAGGGTTTAGAAGCTTTGGATTGAGATATACAACTTTTAGAGGAAATGAGGGGGTGTGCAGGAGGCTGACGAGGATCGAACCCTTGTCGGTGTTGCATAAAGAGGCAGCGGATGTGTGAAAAATTGTTCCCCATCATTGATTGCAATGATGGCCTTCGGTGCAAAGGAAGGCGGGGCGTGCAGGGGGTTCACACTGGCCTGGAACCGAGGCATTGATGGAGGCATCTTTGGATGTATATTCTGTGTGTATACAACCAAAAAGGATAAATATTCAATGCATATACAACTGATAGATATTTAGAAGGGTGAGGCAATGGAAGGAGTACTTGCAGCAAAAGGAGATGGATACTCGGGTGCGTATAGAACCAGAGGGGCTTCCTATAGAGCAGAATTCAACGTGCATCCTCATCGAAACAAAAAACTAAACATTTCCCAGCATCCTCATCGTCTATGCAAAATGGAAGCTATGTAGCAGTGCACAGACAGTTCTGAAAACAATAAAAAATGATGAATTTTGTTTGAAGTTGCAGATGCAAAGGGGATCGAGCATAAACTTACCCGAGCAAACCAATGGATTCCAACCTGCGCAACAATCGCAGAACAAATAAGCTGAAGAAAATTTGGCCCGACTGTGTAGAGGCTGTGAAACGAGGGTAAATGAAACCAAGGCAAACGAAACCAGGGCAAATGAGCATCAACAAGGATATTTTTTACACCGCCTCCAATTGTCAGTAAATGCATTGAAACCAACTCCCATCGAAGCAATCCTATCGACATAAAGCACCACCAAGAGTAGAGAAAGCAACGGACGAGCAAGATCTATCCAATGGCAGTCCATCCTTTCTCGTGAGATTGCAACCGCTAATAGGCAATATGGGTTCGCAAACTCCATTGAGGGAATGCCTCGCTGCAAAGATTGTAACCGCCACAAGGGGCTGCGGTTCAAAGAACCTTATTGAGGGAACGCCTTCTGCCGTGAAATATATTCAAGCCCTAAAATTTTCTTTGGCCCTAACAACAATTATATGCAAGCTTCTCAACGAGGTCAGGCAGATCATGTGTTTCTAGATCTAACTTCTTTTTTTATTGCATAGCTATGGTGAATTTTTGCCTAAAAGTATATGTTGTTGAAGGGATTATTTCCTATGTTTTTGCAATGAGATTATGTAAGTGGGTTTTTTTTATATATTGTGCAAGCCGATTGACTTTGTGCTAAGATTGTTAACAAAATCGGATTTCGTGTCATTCTGGTGTTGCAGAGCCACAACAGCCATACAAAGATTATGCTCGCAAAGATTTCAGCTTTGGCTACCGAGGAGAAGAATCATCCACTCCATTGGAAAAGGATGGGCCAAGCCTCTCCAAGTTTGGAACTAAGAAAATGAGAGAATAAGAGTTAGTGTGTCAACGAATTTTGAAACACCTCTAGGAGATAAACAAGATAGATGCTAATATCTTAATTGTTGAGAATATTTTCTCAGTATTGAAGAGAATAAATTTTATATGTGGTTTCAGAATGTGGAATGGAAGCTTGTAACTATTAGTCAGGTTTTGATAGAACGAGAGAAACTTTTGGAAACTTGTGAATAAGTAAAACCAAAGGTTCAAGATGATCTCTTATCACTTAGCATAGATATATTGGGAAAATATGAGATTAAAGACATGGATGTTCCAACTATTAAGAGAAATTTTGAAAATATGACCAATGTAGAATTATTTAATAGATAGGTTTTAGTGTGGAGGTGATGAAGAGGTTGAGTATAATTTTTGTCACTCTTGATATGTGTAATGGTCATGCACCTGATTATTGTTAGAGTTTAGAAGATATTTAGAAGATTCATGCTACTAGCAAGCTAAGGATGAGAAATCTAATTGTTCATTGAAATAAGCTCATGGATCAAGCTATTAAGTTATTTAGGATATTTAGAGAAAAATATTTCCATCAAAAGCAATTTGTAACACAAAGGACTTCTACAGCAAGCATCAAGGATGGTACAAAAGGAAGAAAGGGAGATTCTTAAATGAATTCTATTGTACAATTTGCTTCTTATATTTTTAAGTTATAAGTCAATAGTTTTATTTTAATGTTATATTTTTGTAAAAAAGTGACTTTTATCTCATATTGTAATAAGTTAGGCAATGAGCCTTATTTGCACAAAAGTTGAGAGATTTTTAACTTAAATAAATTATGTTATTTCTCTAAAAATGTAAATGTAGTTACCCAAGTAGTTACAAATTAGTTATTAATTAGTTATTCGGGAAAGCCTATACATACAAGGCTTGTGTTATATAAAGGGATTTTGAAATTGTGCAATTCTACAAAGTAATGGAAAGTGTTTTTGGAGGTGTATTCATGATGTTTTTATGTGTCGTTGTTGATCTTTTCATATATTAAGATGATAATGACCTTTGTTATTCTAAATCATGTTTGTGAAAGTGATTAGTCATATTTTTGAAAATTTATGTTAAACATTCCCATTTCTCAGTATCTTGATTTGGATATGTTAGCATTCATAGTCTAAATTCATCATAAAACTCTTATGCATAGTCTCAGATTTTTATGATGAATCTTGTTAAGTTTAAATAAGACTGTAAAACTTATAAGAATTTGTGTGTTTGATGTTAGGTTCTTCGGTATTGCATTTATGTTTAAACCTATTATCTTTCCTTTCATTACTTTCTAGTGAAAAGTACATAAAAATCTAAAAATCATATCATACAAGGGAGTTGACCCTCTCAAATGTAGAGGAAGATTGTGATTTCATAAGAAATATCTCCAACTGTTGGATTGTTTTTCCTCTTTCCATTAGGTGATCCATACTACATTTCAAGGTGAAAATTTTGTTTCCCAACAC
>VDFB02168126.1:0-31331 GCA_007258455.2 Sequoia sempervirens
GATATGTTTTCAATCTTGGTATGGATGTAGTCACATGGACTAGTAAGAAGCAATAGGTGGTAGCTCTTTCCTCGACAGAAGCAAAGTATCAGGAAACAATCAAAGCAGCATGTGAGGCAGTATGGCTTTAGAGGATGCTTTTAGACATGCAAATGTCTCAAGCAGGGCCTTCACCCTTGTTTTGTGACAATCAAAGGGTGCTTAAGCATGCCAATAATCTAGTCTTCCACTAGCGTACCAAACACGTTGAGCTTCATTGTCATTTGATTAGGCAACTTGTAGAAGATGTATCATTGGTGTTGCAGTATTGTCCAACTGAAGATCAGACTGCAAACATTCTTACCAAGTCCTCGAGTCTTCACAAATTTGTAAAAATTCGGGATAAGCTTGGTGTAGTTAGTAGAATGACCATTAAGGGAGGGTATTATAGTAATGTTTTATATTGTAATGGTCAATTAGTTTATAGCATTTTGAATTATGTTATCCAACCTTGTTATAGGGAGGGAATTGTGGTGGCAAACTTTATTTCTAACAAAGGTATTGAACAATAAGATTTATTGGTGGTTGAAGATATGACAAGGTGACTAGAGCTAACATTCTTATTAAGTAATGATATCACCCCTAATTGTCATTAAGCTCAAACATGGCAACAATAGAGGACTTGTGGGTAATGATTTTTGGTGAGTATTTATATTCATTTTCATTCATGTATACAAAGTATTTGTCAAGGAATGGAATTATCTTGACCCATTCTCTCAAGTCTATATTTGTAGTGGTGTTCAACATGTCACGAAGCCCTCACTACAACTACACTATTATTAGACAAATGACCTTTCATGGAGAAATCACAATATCTAAGTTGAGGAAGGATTTCTTTTTTCAAGAGGACAAAGTGTTGGAGGTGATTGTGGAGGTCTTGTGGAATGATTTCATTGAGGGGATCACCAGGCACCAAGTAAACTTTGAAATTTCTTCCGTGTTTGTTGAAAATTTACTCATGTTAATTGGTGCTAAAGAACTCTCCAAGGATTTGGGCAGATATTACATTTGGGATAAATTCAAGATCGGTTTGGATGAGGTGGTCGATAAAGCTTTGGTGGAAAGACTTGCTTCTCTTCCTATCATGGGATATGATTTCCGTGGCCTTGCCTCTTTCAACTCTATGACGCTCATGAAAAAAGAATGGTCCAGGAGGTGGCTAGTACTTAGAAGTTTCTTTGCTCTAGTGGGGAGAAATCAACCTATAGCTCTCAATGTGCTTGAGCTACTCAGGCCGGTGAAATCCTCTCCTTGGCAAGAGATATTTAATGTTGCTAAAGCAGAAAAGGCAATTATATTCTTGGCAAAGTGAGTTATGTTGGTAAAGTTGGAAGATGGGTGTTACAACCCATATTGTTATGGGCTTCTTTAGCTTTCCTTTGGTCTCAAGCATGAGTCTTTTTGGTGGATAATTGTAGTAGGTCCTCATGGTCTATATCTTAGGTTATTTGAAGCCGGGTAATTGTTAGTTGTTACGTTTTACAGTTTGGCCATTTTGTTTGTTGTTTGGCCCATTGTTGAATCCTAAGAAAACTTATGTTTTGTTTGTATTTGTTTCAACCTTTTAGCAAGGCTTCTCTTCTGATCTATACTGTCTCCCACTAATTGAGATTAACTTTGTAATTTCTTTTGGAATTTTGATATATATATATATATATATATATATATATATATATAGGAGAGGGCCCTAACCCCCCACTTGATTGAGAAAAAAAAATCTTCTTATTTTAGTAGTGTTGGAAACACTTTATCTTAATAATAATAATAA
Source organism: Sequoia sempervirens (assembly GCA_007258455.2). Classification (NCBI taxonomy): domain Eukaryota; kingdom Viridiplantae; phylum Streptophyta; class Pinopsida; order Cupressales; family Cupressaceae; genus Sequoia; species Sequoia sempervirens. The sequence goes on from VDFB02168126.1 coordinate 1,808, forward strand.
TATTTAAATTGTCCCTAAAATAAAAAATACCGAACCCAACTTAAAATAATATTAAAAATCCCTTGCATTGCCCTTTAGCTTACAAGAAATAGGGATATGCTAGAGGTCTTGTCCATGGCACTATTCCTAAAAAGGGGACATGATAGTCCGCCCTTCCCAGAATTGCTTGCCCTTGAGCAATTGTGGATTGGGATGATCAAACAACACCTTTCCCATGCTATGAACATGAGGTAGTACTCAGAGTCTAGATCCCAGGCCTTAAAGTGAAACAACTATGGCCATCAAGTACAACATCTCCCATCTCCCTTATCCATAACATTTGTATGCAACCTTTGCAACTTAGAAAACAATTTGGCCACCAAAAAATGTGCATAATCCACAATCAAACCTCAATAAAATCTGTGATGAGATCCTTGAATGTTTCCTTCCAATCTTGAATAGAAGTAGACAAGGAATGCAACCCACTCTCAACATGATCCTCTTCGCTTTGATGGTGAATCTTACCTTCATCCCAATGTTTGAAAACACCAATACACTTCCATAAGGCCAAGAGCTTCCTTCTGTACTCACCATTGTGTTTCTATTGCACCACTTTGTTCTTCCTATTCGATGAAGGTTCCATAATACTTATTTGAGCTTCATAGTAATAGCTATGAGTTTCAAATGATCCTACAATGATGATGTAAGCTATACCCACCAAAATATGGCATAACTCAAATCGTAAATAAGCTGAAAACAAATTACAACAACCACAAGCCACCTAGAATCTCACCCAAATCAGTATTATGGTGGCTAGAATGATTGTCCCCAATAGCTAAAACCTTCCACAAACATTGCCAAGCAATGAAACTCTCTCAAAATGTGCATACTTGTAGCTGTTCATGATTGATAACAGCAGTTCAAGGTCTGCTATTTTCAAAACCAACAATGTGAAAATGGTACAGCAGCTACAAAATTGAAAATTCCTTGCAAAAGTTGGCAATGTGAACAATGCAGAGGTTGAGAACAGCCATGCAAGGACTGAAAATACTCCATTAGCAATCATAAACTGGAAAGTACTCCATCCCATGACTAAAAACACTTGCAAAACCACTCGTACGAATGCAAATGAAGTAATGTGGTGGCTGATAATAGTGAGGACAGCAGTATTAAGGCTGGAAATTAGGTTCATATCTGTCCTATCTCCTAAGAATGTTTCCCATCATTTGATGGTAGGATACTATCACCACTTGTTGCCCTCATATCTTGTTGGTGATCCTTTGCATAAATATCCAAATTTGAAGCCTACCCAACCATTCTTATACTCTAATATTCATGTGAACCTCTCCTTGAGATTTTTTTGTGGTGCCTCTAGCTTCCTCAAAAGAAAGGATATATCCAACATAGTTCTTCCTTAACTCTTGATGGTACTCTCTATTCAATGGCAATCTTAGAAGTGCAAAATCAAACACCTTGCAAAGTTGATCCAAAGTAGACCAAATACCATCATAAAAAGATGTCACCTATGGATGAAGTCATGCTTTGTTGTTCCATCCTCTTATCCATGACATCTCTTGGAGCTCCATATTCGATGCCTCGAAGCATTACCTCTTTTTCTTTGGATTTCAACCCCATAATGAACTCTCCAATAAAATACATAACATGCTCAATACTATGTCAATTTCTCCTAGACCCATGACATAGAAGTCATCACACACCTTGTGTCATCCCAAAGTGATGACAAGTTGTTGTGCCTTCATGATGCAAGGAATGGTGAAGCCATCTTGTAGTATCTTATTCTTTGTAAATTCTCCTTCATATATCAAAGGGTGGCAAACATGTTTGTAGCTTGATTCCAAAAACACGACACCATGCTTAATAAAAAATTCTTGAATATCAAAATGACATCTATTTTACTGTAATGTCCCTGATTCCGGAGTAGCCATTATAGAGCTTGATTTGATTAATTAAATATTGGTTGTCCCGAAATAATATTTTGGATAATTATATTTAATTAATTAATTATTTATTAAAGTAACTTTATTAAGTAGATTCAAAAAATATCAAATAAAGTTTTTGATTATGAGAAAAACAGGTTTTGAAGGGACCCAAAACCCTGCCAATAGAAAGTTGCATACAAATAAAACATAGACAATCAGCAGGCCAAACAACAACAGCCACCCAAAAGATTCACAAGACTACCCATGCTGCAGAAATCAGGTTTTGAAGGGAACCTAAAACCCTATACAACCAGGTTTTAACGGGGACCTTGAACCCAAGAAGCTCCCCTCTATTGGAGAGGATGATATGCACACCTTTTCCATTGAACCCTAAGAACTCCAACAACCTCAGACTCCACCTCATTAGGAGTAGCTTCCACCTCAAAAAGAACAACAACTGAGGAAAGCAGAAATGGGAGCTTCCTACCAAACCCACAACACCCATCTTCACCTCAATAGAAGAGGAATCCACCTCAACAGGATCATTCTTCACCTCTATAGAAGAAACAAGTTGTAGAACCAAGGAGAAAGCCACCACTCCAGTAGAAAACGTGAACACACCATCCATTGGCAAACCCAGCATTAGGAATTTTAAGAGGAACGAGAAATGAATCCTGGACAACAGCCTACAGGCCACCTTACCATCCTTCAGCAGCATAAGCATCTAGGTCTTCAAGATTGGCATGAAATATAACCCAATCATCCACCAAGAAGCCAAAATAAGAGCAGAACAAAACCTCCAGCTGCAAAACTCCATCTGGGTTATCAGATAAAGAAATAACCCAACCAGTATGAAGAAACCCAAAACAAAAACCATATAGATACAAATCTGCATGCAGAGGAAAAAAGACCCTAAAATCTTGAAGAGCATAATAAAGAAAATGGGGATCCAAAATACTATCAAATACCATAACAAGGAGGACCGAAAAAAGCCCAACCTATAAAACAGGCCCAAGCTCAAAACCTTGTCCATCAACTCCAACAGCCTCAACCATAGAAAAAACAACATACACCTCAAGGGGCTACCGGCAATCATTAGACGCCACCACCTGCAAAAAACCTTCTGCAAGAAGCAAGAAATAGAACCCATCCAAAAGAAAAACTTCAAAACCCACAAAGGGGACGAAGCAGCTCCAAGACACAAAAGCAACAGAAAATTCAAAGGTGCAGAAAAAATTCCCCTCAAAAGAGAAAGAAACATTGAAAACCACATGGGGCTCAACACCCAACTCAACAAAACGCAGCCCTAGAGCAACCAACTACCCCGTGCAAAGGAGAACTGCAACAGAGCAAGTAGCAAAGGAATAGGAGCCAAAAAAACAACACCGACCTGCAAGAAGACCAAAGGGGAGGCCCAACACAAGCTAACGCACATAAAAAAGAAGGCTCGACCCCAATCTGACCCACGCAGCAAAGAGGAGCAACAACAAAGACCTCCACCATGGCCTAGCCAGAGGAATCCTCCTGACCACCAATGCCCAATAGAAACGCATGAAATAGAGTCACAAAAACATCGTCGTTTGCATCAGACTTGGACTCCCCATCACTCTCTCCCTCCGAAGAATTCAAACTACCAGCGCCACTCCCCTTCCCGCTCATCTTGCTTCTAAGAAATATCAAATAAACTTACTTTAATGGAGCAAAACATTTAATAATAAAATATTAAAGGTGGTAAAGTATAAAAGGTGGCGGAGGAAAAGTTTATGATCATCTTTTGGGAAAATTATTATTATCGGGTGCATTTTGAGAGCTTGGCTTTCTAAAAACTGGAGGACGAAAACCCTCAAGTTTCAGGGTAGATTTGAACGGAAACCCATCTCCATCGAAGGGTGGATACACTTAGGATTCACAAGTGGGATTCAATGTATAGTTGATCATTTGCAGAAATTTGTGAAGTCTTTTGAAAAGACAAATTTCAGGGATTTATGGTAAATTTCAGAGTTGAAGAGTCTACAGGATATTCAAGGTTTGAGGTGGAGTTTTTGTCAAGGTTCCAGGTTTGAAATCTGATGTGATAAAATAACATTATATAATTTCCAGTTTCATGTGACAGAGTTAATCCAGCTATTGTTGTGCCTAAAACTTACACAAAAGGATTTACAGTAGAAGAAATAAGTTTTGAATATTATATATACATATATTTCATATTATACAGGTCGGTTATAATCACAAGGCAATCAGGTATATATAAAGAAATTGAATAGTGGCAGTGCTGGGTGAATCAATATTATTATGTTGAGGTTAGTGCTCATTCCCTAAGGAAGTCGCAAGGCCAAGGGTTAGGAAGTGAAAGAAGGAATAAGACCATCAGCCACCAGTTTGTGAAGTCAACACCTATTTGAGTCGCCACCATTTTTATTATTTCTACCTCTTTAAAAGGCTATCACAGGTAATGGAGATTAGACGTGGCAGTTAAAGACATTTCCTTTTAGTCTTCCATCTTGTTCTAAGTATCCGTCGCCAGGAATGTGGTTATGAATTTTAATGCATCCATTGCTTAGTCAGCACCGCCAAGGACTTGGGACATATACTGCTGCATCACATGCCTTAAGTTGCCACACCTGGAGAAGAGGTCGCATAGTTTTTACTGGAAGCCCTAGCGGCCTGGAGGTGACGTGTCTGGAGCTAAATTAAGCCATTCCAATTTATCGCGGATGCCACTACAATATGGGAATCTTAAATGTTATATAGAGATACTATATTAAGCAAAGCATACAGGAGGTTGGCAGAAGTAAAGGAGTTGAAATTCCTATCAATACTAGGCAGACTCTGAGATACACGGTGAAGGAACTCACAACAGTACTTTGGGAGGCAAATCTTTTTATCTGGAATGGCCATACAGCCAAATTCAAGATGGTTTCTTGTTAACTGTGATTTGAACCTTGCCTGAAGAACACTGTTATCGGTTACTTTCCCCATACCCATGACAGAGCATGTGAAGAGTTTGCTACAGCTGGCTATATTTGGGTAATTCCCTTATTTTAAAATTGTATGATTTTAAATCATATCTTTGTGTTAAAGTTATTTCATATTTTCAAACACTAATAGTGCAGCCTTTGTATCCTGAAATAAATGAATGAATGTAATGATTCCATAAGTTGTAAAATGTGGTTTTACATATTAGTTGTGAATTATGTTGGAAAATGGCTTGTTCTTTCCATTCATTCCAAATACCAAGCTGGTACAAATGAATGCCTGCAAACTGTCTATTCAATTGAGTTGGAAGGGAACTAATCTGTTACAACAGCAATAAATCATTTATATCAGTCGAGTTACATTCAGAAATTTTACATATGCAAATGCACATGATTTCATTGACAAAAATACTGGATTAGTAAATTGTGAAAATTGGAAAGTATTAGTGTCAATTGGGAAGGGAACTTTACATTTGCTTACCACCTTCCCACATCAAGCATTTCGTTTCCCTGGCAACTATGACTGTCTGCATTAGGCCATAATCCATAACATTGTCCTCAAGTGTATAACTTGGCTCCAAGAAGTGACCTATGAAAAGTGACCAATAATGGGTTTGGTTGGAATAGGCTGAAAAGCCTACGTATATGTGGAAGAAACCTCTTAGAGATTGGGTGATCTCAATTTTGATGTAACTACAAAGGAAATCCAAGATTGACAAGAGGAATCATTTGAAATGAAGATGGGCAACTTCTATTAGTGTTTTTAGTTCACTTTAGCTGGATACAAAGTTCCAAACAATAAGGCGAAAGGAAGGAATAAGTCACTAAGAAAAAGGGACTGTGAAAAATCCTTCAATGTTAATTATTGAAGCAGTTAAAAAATGGGAAATTTATTTATTAAGAAATAAACAATTATCATTCAAGAAACCTAGATGGAAACAAGTTCAAGGTATCATACTCTGATCTATCATCCAATTGCAGGGTGAAGTTGGACAAGATGATTTACGGTCATTCTATTGCTAGCAAAGCTAATTTCATGATAGTACACGGAAGTAGAAGATATTTTTCTTCATTAAAAATTGTAGAACTCTAGTTCAAAAAGTGGAAAGACTTCTATGCATAAAAAATTGTCTTAGTGCACCCTTAGCAGTGCCTTTTAATGATATTAAATTGGACAAAGGAGAATGATTAAAGAAGAGAGAGGGTAATGGATGATGATGAAAACCACTAGCCTTTTTTCCTTTCTTTAAAGCAACGGGAATCTGCTTGGAGATAACGAATGGAAACTTCCCTCTGGTGGAAAAGTAGATGCTTAAATTTGATTTTTGAAATTCTGTCATTTTAATTTTGCAAGTTTGTTTAATTTACACCAAATAGAATTTGGCATCTAGAGAACAGTTAGTCTGTGTTTAGGCTAGATTAACCCTAGGTACCTATATGGCTATATATATACCCATGAAATAGAATCTTCTATTAGATTTTGCCTTGTCTGCATCAGTGGTTGCCTATTCACTTAGTCGGATTCATTAGGGCATCAAGTTTCACAAAATTATCTAAACATAATAATCCTAAATAACTAATTCTTCAACAAATATTAGTCAAAAATATTTAATCTAAGATCAACAGTCTGAAAATATTAATCCAAGTTATTATTTAAACTTAAACTTTATCTAAAGTCATGAATTTGAATAAACATTGATCTACGTAAACTATGTATATAAATAATTATCCTTCCTTTGTGAAACAAGATCCGTTTTATGAGGTTCATAGGATTAATCTAGAAAATTTGAAGTAGAATTGTTTCTTGGAGCAATTCAAAACAAAGGGTAGCTTGTTTTTTTTTCTGAAATCTATTTCTTAAGAGAAATAAAGAAAATAATTTGGAAATTCCTACCACTATTGTTGAATATATAACTTGCTTCCCTTCGTTTAAATTTCATACAGCTAAACTTCAATGACCATAATTTTTTGGCATGAAACATGCTAGCATGAGATAATTCTGTCTTTGTGGGATGGAATGGTATTCAATAAGGCAAATAATGAGTCAGTTACATTTTGTTAAACATCGATTAATAATCTATGGCCATTGAAGTTCAGCTGTATGAAATTTAAATGAAAGGGAGCAGATTATATATTCAACATTAGTGGTAAGGATTTCCAAATCCTCTTCTGCATTTCTCTTCAGAAATTGATTTTAGAAGAAGAGTAGCAGAAGACAAGCTGCTCTTTGTTTCGAAGAGCCCAAGCAACAGCTCCACTTCAAGTTTTCTATATTAATCTCATGTTGAACCTCATAGATAAACACCATCGCCATTTCACAAAGGAAGGAGAAAAACATGTTTAAGAATATTTGAGTTCAATATTATGATATGGTGGTAATAATATTTTGTCTTCATGTATTAGAAAATGAAGAACTCGGCAAATTTTAAATGCAAAGGACTTGAAAAGGACAAATCTAGAATTTAGTTTCTCTCATGTTAATTTTCATTGAACACACTTGAATAAGCAGAGAAGATGTTAAATTACCTAAATGATAAGCTTTCTTTTTCTTAACCTCTTTTAGCTTATATGTAATTATTGAATGGTCAATTTTTTATAGATGTTTGGATCCTCTCTTTGCATTTTGTATTTCCATTGAATAGGTCTAGCTTACTACAACTCCAAAACTGAACCGCCATATTTGTTGTGCAGGATCCTAATGTCATAAAGGTGATTGAAAGGCCTTTAACAGAGGATGAGAGGTTTGCATTGGCATTTGCAGCTCGACGAATAGCGTTTTCAATTTGTCCAATCAGATTAGTCCCAAAATCTTGAGGGGAGTTTGCAACTTGTATATTATTAGTGGGTTCAATTGACAAAGCATCATGTAGGGGAGGAAAATTCAGTAGGTAAGGAAAACTGATGATGCTTAAAGAATGAATGTCAAAGCAGTCCTAATAATTATTAAAAATAAAACAGCACAAATACGAACAATATGCATAAGGCTTGTATGTGTATTAATAGCTATTGTTTTTCAAATTTGTTGCAGAATAATATCATCATTCATCCAAAGTTTGATGTAATAAACATTCTAAATTTGTAATAAATATTAAAACTTCCTTATTGGATTAAATATATTGCAGTTGAGCTCAATAAACAGAATAGCCTAAAATATATTATTTGTAATGTCCTAGGTGAAACTTTTCTATCTAACCTGACATTATCAATATAATGACACTGGAAATTACAGTTATGGTATCAAAGCTAAATTGGGAGTTGGGTACGGATACTAATGAAAAGGATATATAATTTTTTTAAATGAAAAAATTAAAATATTTTTATAAATTAACATTTTAAAATATTGAAATAGATAGTTAATAATTTTATTAACATCGACAATTATTAAAATGATATAACAAAATTATTTTAAACTATAATTATTAAGATATTGTAGTCAGATTAAGAGAGGAATGTCATAAATTTTAAAGACATGATTAGTGATATATTTTTAATCAATTGGTAAAACTTTCATATATGTACATATATTTATCTTATATAGGACATTTTTCCTTTTGTTGTCCCTAATTTTTGACTAGTTAAAAATTGGGATAACTAATCAAAATTTTGATAAAATTTGAAGATTTTCTCTTCTAAGGCACGTATTATGAGGTGCAAAGATTAGCAAATCTCAATTTTAGGTTTACAATCCTTTGGGTTACCACTTTTCACTTGTTCTTGTCCGTTTTCATGAAATTCTAAGTCATTTTGAGTGTGTTTTGGGTCAATTTCGGGTTTTTCTGACATCACTGCAAGTAGGAATTTTTGAGCTTGACTGCAAGACAAGTATAGGAACTTTTTGTGTCTATTGCAAGCTATTTTGTTTTTATTTTCTCATTTTAAGTCTTTTTAGGAACTTTTTAAGTCACTTACAATAATAGGAACTTTTTGAGGTCTTTGCAAGTTACTTAACTTTTTAAGTTGCTTGTAATTGCTTTTAAAAGGTTCGACTTGCTTTTTAAGTTACTTGCAATCACTCTAAAAAGTTCCGATTTTACTTATAAACACTTGCAAATGCTTGAAAAAAGTCCGACTTCTTTTATTTTGACTTGCAACATGTTCTCAAAACCCCGATTTAAATGTTTTTGATAAAATGAACTTGCAATGTGTCATAAAAAACCCGATTTCTCTTGTTGCAGGCTTGTTCCTCTTTATTTTTGTTGTTTATCCTCATTTTAATGTCTTGAATCTCTGACTTTTTGGGACGCCATTGTGTAAATATGAGTTTGCATATGATAAAAACGTGCTCTTTAAAAATGCGTTTTTTTCTTATATTTTTGACGTCTCTCTCTTTATTCGCCCTTTACTCACCTTTCTTTCATATGCTTTTTGCGCTGAGAATGCATTTTTCTCTTTTACATTTGAAATGTCATTCTTCTTCCTTCATTTCGCCCTCCATTCAAAAACGTGTTCTCTTTCATTCCATTTCCATACGCCTTTATCAGCTGAAAACGCCTTTTTATTTTACCTTCATTTATAAACACATTCATTCTTTCAAATGCCATTTAATAAGAAACATATCTCATTGCTGAAAAACGTGTTTCTTATTTTTAGTTATCTTTCATTCGCCATACATTTTCATTCGCCCTCCATTTTTCATTCATTTGCCCTTATTCAAAATGTGTTTCAATATGAAAATGTTATTCTTCATTTGGAAACATGTTTTTCATTGTCATTCATTCGCCATTTATTAGCTGAAAAACGTCATCATGATTTTCTCCATTTGCCCTTCATTCTCATTTCATTTGTTTTTCATGTTCATTTCATCTCCTTCACATACTCATTTCTCCATAATTTCATTGCCATTTTATGCAAAAGAAAAGATATAAAAATGCCCTAGAAAGCAAATCGGGATTTTTCCAATCAATTGCAAGTAGGGTATTTTTGTCTAAAATGCAACTACAAGCTAGCACAAGGAAATAAACTTGCAATGGTTTCCTATTTTTCCTACTTTGCACTTTTATTTGCAATGGCTTCCCAAAACCCCGACTATACATTTCACTTGCAGTCAGCCTTCCAAAATCCGAAATTCACTTGTGAGCCCATTTTTGCATCAATTTATCCCTTCCTTTGTCAGTCTTGTTTACACACATGATCTATCAAACCAACAAATCAAGGCATGGGCATTGTTTTATAACAATTTCATCTTGAATAAGGTGTTATGGGTTCTTCATCAGTGAACAAAAGAAGAAGAGATACAACAGTAATTCATGGGGCAGCCCGAAGGTCAATAATCCTCATGAAGCCATCTAGGGACAAAGTAAATCAAGCATGGAAAAAGAACGCAACGAAGAGAAGAACTTCCTTCCTAAAGAAATAGTACTACTCCAAGCCTGTGATAAGGTTGAAGTTCACCAAGGACACAAAGATCATTAAGAATGCAAATTCCTGTTCCAAACTCGAGATGTCTTCACCAATCCTGAATACTTCAAGCTCTAAAATCCTGAAGCAGCATGAAGATCATTGTAGATGAAGGATGATGTAGTTAGAGTCGTGTCTTGGACAATTAGAATAATTTCAATTATGCATTTGTAATTTTGTTTTGACATGTTATCCTAAATTTTTAACTCGTTTCAAAATTTAGGTAACCAATCAAAATTTTCTTAAAACTTGAGATTTTTCTTCTCTAAGGCACGCATTACGAGGTGCAAAGAGTGGCAAATCTCTGTTTTAGGTTGATTAACCTTTGGGCTACTCTTTTTCCCCCTTACGTTTCCGTTTTCGTCGATTTCTGAGTTGTTTTTGGTGTCTTTTTCATCAATTTCGGGTTTTCAGAGCAACTCAGCAAATAGGGAAATTTGAACTCAAAAGCAAAATTGCTAAAGTTTCTCAAAAACCCGAAATTGCTTAAGTGCTCAAAAAACCCCGAATTTGTTAAGTTTTTATATTCTGACAAAAAGCAAAATTGCTAAAATGTCTCAAAAACCCGATTTTGCTTTAATGACTTGAAAAGTTCGAATTTTTCATAAGTATTCATTTTTGTTAAAATGAAAATTGTCAAGTCATCTAAAAAGTGCGAATTTGCTTAAAGTGAAATTGTTATTTGGCTTCAAAAACCCGATTTTGTTAAAAAAAGCATGTAAAGCCTCAAAAAAGGCCCGATTCATGTTTTTGATGACATTTTGCATTGCAAAAGCTTTTGAAAAGTCCGATTTTTCTCAAATTCGAGCTGGTTGAATTCTTCTTCGCATTTACTTCCCCATTTCATGGAGATTTTGTCGACCTTAATGCCTGAAATTTGGACTTTTACCAGTAAATAGCCAAGTTACTGTTTTTTTTTCAATGCGCCTAGGGTTTTGTCTCTGTATTTTCGCATATACAACTCACTCCAGGTATGTTATGCGTTTTTCAGTTATCTTTCATGTCTTTTTCATTTATATGTTTTTTGTTTTAGATTTAAAAACGTCATTGTTATATATATATTTGTTTTAGATTCCAATGTCATTCAAAAACGCGTTTTTATTCTTTATGCGTTTTTCTTCTGTTTTTGCCATGGTCGATTTTATATATTTGTTAATATTTCTGTTAGTTTCAAAAACGCGTTTTACTTCATTGGTTATCTTTATGTTATGAGTTTTTCTTTGTCTCAGCTTGCCTTCATTTGAAAACACGTTTTTATCATTATCTAATACCCGTTTTCCTTTGCCTCCATTCGCCTTCATTCAAAAACGCATTTCCTTATTCTCAATATGTCTTTCATTTTTCTCATATACACTTCATCCGCCTCACACATACTCCATATATTCGCCTTATATTATCAAAATGTGTTTTTCATTACTTTGTTGTTTCAGCAATAATGTTTCAACTTCATTCCATTGCCATATGTCCTTCATCCCACTCGCCCTCTCCTTCATCTCACTGAAATTTTTGCCTTCCATCTCATTTCATATACCTCCATACTTCATACATAATGCATTTTTCCATTTAAAAAATGCTTCATATGATGAAAACGCATTTTTTTTCTATTTTACCATCCATTTCCAGCAATAAACTTTCATATACTATGCTCATTCCATTCACTTCATTTTGCCACTTCAAACATCCATTATCATTTTCCAGAATAAATAATTCACTTTGTGTTATCATTCGGGTTTTTAGCTCAAAAATACATTTTCGGGATTTGCAATTGAAATAACAATTTTCAAAATTGCAAAATTGAAAAATTGTTAAATTTCCAAAAAATCCCGATTGCCTTTGTGAAAATTGTCAAAGCTCTTCAAAATCCCGAAATTGCAAAAAGCATAAATTGCTAAAGTGTCAAAAAGTTTCGAAATTGTTGAAGACACTTAAAAACCCGAATTGCCTTAAAAAGCACAAAAGTTGACCTTTTTGGACGAAATTCCAAATCCAAGCTAAAAGATCTCTTTGTCTTGCTGTTTTAAGAAGACAAAATGCTGTTTTTCATTCCACCATTCCATTCATTCCCAATCCACCTTCATTCGCCTTCCATCTTTCTTCCAAAGTTCATTTCATTGTTCTAGGGTTTGAGTTCCGCCATGCCCACTCACGTTGATGCTGATGATGTTCTGACCTTATGGGGTTTTCACCGCAGTCTTGCAGATTCCTGTTCAATGACGGATGAACCAACTTCTCCAGCCGGCAAAAAGATGAAATATAAGTTTGATAAATATCAGAATGAGATTTCTCCGTCTCACGTCGTTTCAAATATTGACAAGATCAAAGATACAGAAATAGGGCATGTTGATATGTCTGAATTTCTTGAAAGAGCTGAGAAATCTACGTCTTCTGATATGCAAAAGTTGCTGAGAAGTCATATTCATCTGGTGGCTTCTTTTCCTGTTGCTGCCCTTGAACCAGAATTCGTCCTTGCATGTGCAGCGCGCTTTGATAGACAATCCAGAACAATCAAGGATGATGATGGCAACGTAGTTATCAGACTTGATGCCGAAACAATCAATAGAGTTTTCAGAGTACCTGATGCAACTACTTATTCAGAGATTTCATTGAAGAGTGCTCACAGACATTTTGAGCAAAAAAAAGAGTGATTGTATTAGACATATCAATTCTAAGTGGCTTCTCAAATCACGACCTTGTGTCACTCGTATACCCAAGTTGTATCGGTCTGATTTCATAGAGGAAATTAATGATATGATCACTCTTCTGAGCAGAATTGCAGGGTTGAAAGTTTCTAATGTGTTTGAAAACTGGATGTATAAGTTCATGGTTGTTATTAGAAAAGCACATCATCCAATTTTCTGGGGAGAAATAATCAGTGACTGTTTGTGTGAACAGCTTGCACAGGTTCCTACCACTCTAACCTTCTATATGAATTCATATTTGGTTTATATAGCGGCTTCCTTGAGACATTTTCCAGGCTTATCTCCTGAAGGTGACAGATCCTTGGTGCCTGTATGGAAATATTATGACCAGCTGACTTTTATTCCAAGTCGAGCGCATTATAGAAGGGTTCAAGATGCCTTCTTCGGTTATTTTATGTGTTTGTTTGACAAAGAGTTGGTAAATAACAGGGTATCTGACGCAGCTTGGAATAAGGTAAATCAATATGGCTGCTTGTTTCTTCAATTTCCTACCTTCACCTATATGAGAGTTGGCTGCTTTGAAGACCAACCTTATATGCTCCCAAGATATCCGACTGATAAGATCATTCTGATGGAGCTGGGAAGGCAGTTAATGGCAGTTCATTCACGTCAAGCTTCACAACACAAGTCTGGAATTGGTATTTCTTCACATAATCCATTGGTAATCGGCAGGTACTCTCTGACAACCTCTTCAAGAGCCAAAGCAATGGAAACTGAACTTCAGGAGATAACACTGAAGAGATTCCAAGCTAGGGTGGATTTTGATTACAGAAGGATGAAGGATAAAATAAAAAGAGCCTCCTTTACTCATGTTCACCGCATTGAGGACATTTGGGTAGACCTCCGTACAGAGAAGGATATATACAAAATGGATTATTGCAGGCTAACTTTGGAGCAAATTATTGACCTGAATCTGACTTTAATTCCAGAAGGAGTAATTGATGATAAGCAGATTTTGGATCTTGAGTACGAAGAACAAGGAGTTGCTAATGCTCTCATTCCTGCAATTCAATGGTCTCAAAAGGAATCCGTCTCCATCTTTGATAGATTTCAATCAGTCTTGGCGAACACCAACTCTTGGTTCAAAAGCATAGGTGTCAAGACTATCAAAATCAAAGTTAGAGCTAAAGATGACCTAGCTGGTCCTAGAGGATTGAAATCAGAAATCAGGGAACAATCAAAAGGAGCTTCCTCTTCAAGTACCAGAATCAAGCTTAAAGTAAGCAGAGCTCCAGAACAACCATTGGATAGGGAAACACTAAAGGGTAAGGAAGTCAATGAAATGCAGATTCAGATATTAGATCAGCAAGAAGAAGACGAGGTTCTTGAGACCTCTACCATCCTAAGTGAGATAACTCCTCACATTGAAGCTCCAATACCAGAATCAGCTATATCTCCTATGTCCCCTATCGACAGTGATGTTGATTCCTTTTCCACCGTTTTTGTTCCTTCTATTCCACCACAAGAGACTTGTCATCAATCTTCATCAGTGATGGATACTCCCATGATGAACTTACCTAGTAACTTCAAGAGTATTTTCGACATAAATCCAATCTTTCCAGTCATGTCAGAAATGACTCTTCCAGAAATTGATACCTCTGTAACAAGCTTTGATTGTTTCATGGCCAATCCTAGTTGTAATTTGTCTTCTGCACAAAACATAGTTGTTGTACAAACCGAGGCACCTCTAAGAATTTATGTTGTATCACAAACTGAGCCCATTTCTACAGAGACTGCAGTTGCCATTTCAGATGTGACAACTTTGGATCTTCCTCCATGGTTAAATTCAATTGCTCCCAAAAGAAAGAAACAAGCAGTGTCTCCTGATATTTTTGATTTCCGAAAATTAAAGAAATCAAAACCAGTGATTGCAAAGAAAGCTAAAACAGTCTCACAGGTTTTTGTTGACAGCAACAGAATGAAATATGCTGAAATTGCAGAGCCCTTAGTTGATAAACCACATAAAGAAATGCAGGTATCTGATTATAGGTTCACAAGGGTGGAATTGGGTAAGCAGACTCATGCCAATATGATGCAGGATGCTCAGAGTTCAGTGACAATTCTGACACAAAGCTATAATGAACTCTTAGCTAAAAAGGAAAAGCTCAAAGAAGACAATGCTCAGCTGGTTTCAGTCATTCAAAGGATTACAGGATCATCAGAGGCAGTTGATTCTCTATCTACAACTCCTCCAAATGAATCAGTTAGACAATTAGAAAGAATTGCACAAAAGGCCAAGGCAATTGATTCATGGATAACTCAGCTAATTGAGCAAAGTATTCCAATGATTGAGAAGACGTTGCAAGTTCTCAAGAATGTCAGAATAGCAAAGATAAAGCTGAATCAGACTTTAGAAGCCTTCAAGCAAAGTTTGGAATCACTTGAGAAAGATTTAAAAATCTGGCATGAGATAGATCAAGTTAAGTTACAAATTCTATGCAGCAACTCGATCTTGCCAAATAGAGAGAAGTACATAGAATTTGAGGAACTTATGACAAATAGATCATTAGTCATTCAAGATCTTATCAAAGATATCCAGGCCACTTTAGAAATGAATGATGAAGTTCAGCAGGATATTCTTTCAAGTTTTGAGAAGATCTCATGTACGGTTTTGAATCAAGAAAATGAATTACTTGAAGCTGATTCAGTTACTTCAGATATGGCAGCCAATCTTCGTCAACAAATGGAATCAGAGCAATTCTCTATGGATTCGATTCAAAAGCTTATTAATCATCAGATAATCCTTGAGAAAATGCAAACTTCTTATGAAGAGCATAGATTGGCGACTATCAGATACTTTGATGTGATTTTGAAGACCGTTGCAGTGGCTAAGAACACGTTGGGTCCTGATCCAAATGAGTTGCAAACCATCATCAGCAAATTCTTATCCTTCAAAGATAGGAATGAAACAGATTAAAATTTTAGATTGTTTTATGTAATTTTACTTTCGACAATATATATGTAAAAACAAATTTTGCAATTGCAAGTGTTTTTCCTTGCAGTTTTCGAAAATGTAATTACATGTAAAATCTTACAAGACAAATCACAATTTGGATTGTAATTTTGAATAAGTCAATCGCAATTAGTTATCGGTTGAGAGATTTTCTCAAGTTTGTTGAGATCCTCCCACCTTTTTCTCCAGACCTTCCTCCTATAAATACTTGAGGGGTCTATTGTAATCTTTTATCTTTTTAGCAAGCAAGAAAACTTTGCAGAATTTTGTACTCATAAAGTCTTTGAGCTTTATAGTGGAATATTGTGAATTTTCAAGTGATATCAAGAAGCTGGAATTTCAGACTTTGAGCTGAATTCTTGTTTTGCATCCTAAATGTTCTTATGTCATTTTGGATCATTATTATTGTGTGATTACTTGAAAATTGTTGAAGATTGCTGAAGAGAGATTCGATTTAAATATCTGCAGACTTTGTGCTGTAAATGTGAGAATTGAATTCATAGTTAGTGTTAGAAATAGAGAAGAATTATAAGTCTTTGTGCTCATAGTATTTCTCATCTAGGATAGTAAATAGATACTTCATAGTTACAGATTTTTACGCTGTTTTATGTTGTATATTTCCATAAAGTAATCGTTCTGAAAAAGGTTGATAGGATTTCATTCTTCAAGACTTTGTGCTTAATGAATTGTTTTCCCGTCCCGGAGGAAATAACGGAAGTCTTTGTACTTTCAGGAAACTTTATTTCCTTTCTCTTTATTTCACTGCACAACTGTTGTAATAAGTTTTAGTAACATTTACTGTTTCTTTTCTTTGAAGAGAAGAGAATATAATCTTTCCTGAAACAAGAGGAACGATTGCTGTCCTATCCATTTAGTTTTATTTAGTTAAAAAGGGGGAGCCTTCCCTTAATTAGGAGAGTTCAAACTCATGTGCTATGGTTGAAATCTCAATTTTGTATGCTTTCAGGAGAATACAAAATTTCCAACCAACATGATAAATTACATGTAAAGTCAGGAATTGTAATGGCAAGTGGCCATGCTACTCGCATTATTGAAGATTGTAATTACATGTAATCAAATTACAAGTCGACATAAATTAGAACTGTAATTTGGAATAAGTCAATTGCAAGTAGTTGGTGGTTGAGAGAATTTCTCAAGTTAGTTGGGATCCTCCCACCTTTTTCTCATGACCTCTCTCCTATAAATACTTGAGAGGGTCCTTTGTAATATAAATCTTTTTGGCAAGCAAAAAAACTCTGCAGAATTTTGTACTTATAAAGACTTTGAGCTTTATAGTTATAAGTTGATCTTTTTCAAATAATATCAAAGAGTTGTAGATTTTAGACTGTGTTGAAGTCCTATTTTGCATCCATTGTGTTCTTTTGTCATTTTGGAGCATTACTTTGTGATCATTTGGAGATTGTAGAAGATTGGTAGGGAGAGCTTCAATCAAAATATTTTCAGTCTTTGTGTTGTAAATGTCAAAGATTGAATTCATAATTTAGGAGTTAAGAAGAATTACAAGTCTTTGTGCTCGTAACGATTCCCATTCATAGTAGTTAATAGATACATCATATTCGCAGACTTTGTGTTGTCTTATAATGCATATTATCATTAGAATTATCTTTCAAAAGGGTAGATAGGATTGCAATTTTTCAAGACTTTGCACTTGAGGTTGTTTTCCCGTCCCGAAGGAAGTGATGGAAGTCTTTGAGCTTTCAGGAAACTTCATTTCCTTTCTACTGAATTTATTGCAAGCTGCTATTAAAATCTATTTAAAAGTCCAGATTACTTTTTCTGTGAAGAGAAAAGAGTTTAATCTTTCCTAAAACAAGAGGAGAGATTATTGTTCCACCCATATTTGTTTTTAGTTATTTAGATAGGGGGAGCCTTCCCTTAAATAGGAGAGTTTAACTCACACACTGTGTTGAAATCACCATTTTGCCAAACCTCCTAAGTTTACAAAATATTCAACCAACACCTTTTTAAAAATTTGTAAATTTATTTACAAATTAAAATTATGAAGTTATTAGTGTATTTTAAATATATGTAAAACTTTGGTTGATCATATATTTAATAATTAAAAAAAAAAACAATATAATTTATATTTGCATATTTCAAAAAAAAATTATTAAAAAATCTCAATTTTTAAAGGATGTTTTTGTTATCAGAGAATGTAGCAGTGCTCAATTCATGGATAACCCCCTACGAAACTTGTTCGTTTCATAGTTTCATGATGTTCAAACATGCAAAACGAGGCGAATTTCAATTCACCTCGATGCACGATCCAAAATCTCAAACAGTCATGTTCATGTGTGTTTTGTGACCTACACCAAACAACAGAATAAAGTTACCAACGATGACTATTCTCTCTTGATCAAAGTATCCAACATGCTAAGATTGCGAGAAAGTTCATGCGTTCAACTCCAAGGTTCCTTCTATGCAATGGATAGTTTCAGTTGGTTTGTTGTGATTTGTTGGTATCACGAGGGGCTTACACAATTGTTCAGTAGTGGACAGCGGACAACAGATTAAAGGGGTTTCACGTGGTTCAGATGATTTGTGAAGTAAGTGCAAGTTTTTTAATACTAACTAGAAACGTACTGAATTTAAATGGGTGTAGGGATGAGAAATGCTATGGACTAATCTAAGGCATGGGATGTGGTGATCGACTTCAACATACTTCAACCAAACTTCAATTTGCCTTGCTTTGGACAGCCTCCACGAAGTGGGTGCAATCTTCAAGGGAGTAACGAAAAGTATTTAAATCACAACTCAATATAAGGACACCATCACAACAATGCAGGACAACATGTGAATTGCAATTAAAGTTAGGCTCAGATGGTTCCAGTTGACCATGCAAAGCAAACCCACCGTCAGTAGGCTCGCTAGTGGTATGGATTAGACGAAGCTTGCTCGAATCAAACACTACATTCCACAATTACTAGCTACTTGCATGAAATGAAATTTATTCTACTTTAAGATCCTACTTGAATCAAAAGGACGAAGAAATCTTGCTATCTGCTGACAACAAAAAATGAGATCATCATCAATGAAAACTATATTTATTATAAGAGTGTTCACAACAATTTCTTACAAAGCTTTCTAAGGAAAAATTTTCTTCGTCAAACTATGCTATCAATCTATGCTAAGCTATCTCTCTATGCTCCGCTAGTCTCTTTGACTAATCTCCTAATAATCTACTGAGATACAAATGAGGGGAAGTGCCCCTTTTATAGCTGGCCAAGTCCAATGGACAACTCAAATTACAATTAGATGGATGGCCCAGATCGTGCCATCTCAGCCCTAACCCTAAAAACTACCATAAAGAGGAGTGGGGCAATAAATGAGCCAAAATATTCCCGCTCACACCCAGAACATCATGGGGCAATTAATGCCCACCATCATCTTCTAGAAGATCATCATCTAGAAGGGCATTTCCATTCTATTTTTCCTTGGCTGCAAAGTCAATGAACTTGGTCAACACAGCTTCATCCTCCTGAACTGAAATAGCCGGGATGTCATCAAGCTGAAACTCCAACACCATAACAGTTTGTCCATGCCGAGTACAAGATTTTCTCCAAGCAACTAGGGCATCCTGAGTGTTTTCAATAATGTTGGAGAAAGTCGAGGTGTTTTCAAAATCATCCTGAACAAAAGTCTTCACCTCTAAAAAGAAAGGTGTCAGCCTACTCTTCAAGCCATCTGCAATCACCTTAGAAGTTAGCTTCCTAACAAAGATAGCCTCCAGTGTGTTCAAGACTCCATCAAGAATGTTCACCATATCCTTTCTGACTCTGACCAAATCTGCTTGTGCTGCGTCAAAGAATCCTCGGCATGTGACCACTGAGGAATACTAGTTGGTGAAGTCATATCTATCACCCTCCTAAATTACGCCTCCCTCAACCAAAGTCTGCAATGGTGTATACATTAAAGCCTCCAGATGAAGAACAACCTTGGTCTGATAGATACGAGCATCACCCCAAGCCTGATCAACTGCGTCCATTCGCGCCACAATGCCAGAGGCTTGCTGATAAGAATGAGCAAGATCCTCCATAAAATTATTTTTCTCAGCGCAAACATTAGCAACCCATTTATCCGACTCCTGTGCCATCCTCAAATCCTCCAAGCCGTTGACTGACTCTATAGGAAACTCAGCTAGGAGCTCAATTGCAAGATTCTCTTGCCCATGAGGATGAGATAAGTGTTGTACATAACCAATCAATGTTTTGTGCTCCTTCAATCTCTTGTACTTTCCTTCAGTTCGAAGCAGCTTATCCTTGAGTGCCTAATAGGAGTTGTCGCATTCTTCAATTATTTGTGCTCCAGTAGGGCAACCCAACTCCATGGCGGTGATCACATAGTTCTCCGGAATGGCCTCATCTTGATCACACTCAACCCTCGGTATAGCTACGTGAAGCGTGTGAGAGCCATCTTCATCTGTTGAAATCTTTGAAAACTTTCTAGCCTTTTTCTTTGTTGGAGGCGCACTGATCCTACTCAGAAATTCTTCCATCTCAACTGTTAGATCGGTCTCTTCAACGGGGTCTCTTCTCATCGTGTCTCTGAGCCAATATGGCACCACGTGCGGCAAGTCAGAAATGATGAATGGTTGTTCATTCCTGGCCTCCTCCTCACAAACTTCCTCTCTACCTTCATCCTGACGAGGCTCATCAATCTCTATAGGCTGAGTATCCCCTGAACCTTGGACCTCTTGCCCTGTAGCAGTGTCATCCTCCAAAGCTGCCTCAATCTCTCGCTGGAAGCAAGTATCTGTGGTCATTTCTTCCTCTATCTCCTGCTGGTTTTCTTTTCTAGGTACATTGACTCTCTGGCCAACTGACTCCCTACGAGGTGGCTGATTTGTCTCTTGTAATTACTGTTCTTCATTCAACCTTGCTCTCTGATCTGCAAACAACGAGACCTCCTGTATACTTGGAGAATGAGTCCTCAATGGCATATGTGATGCTTCTTCAATTCTCTGAGGCTCCTACTGGACTGGTTCTTTTCTTCGTCGCTCTACAGCCCAAGCAACCTACTTTTTATGTTTAACAGTGGGCGTCCTATGATCTCCCATTAAGTTATAAGAGGAATTGATCTGCTCTTAAGCCTGTTCGCGTCCCTCTCTACCCATCCTCTTGTGAATGTCAAGACTGGTATACAAAGTGTATCCAAGTCCGTAATCTCTAGCTCCGACCAATCCAGAAGTGGGAGTGGTGAATTCCTCACTGTCTCATAATCTAGGTGAATAATGTTGATATCCTCATCAACCTAGTCTGGCACAGGAACAATCTCACATTCTCTAATCATGTTCAATGGTATCCTCGAAAACATCCTTCTTCTTACTTAAGCTTCATCCGACGCATTTGCCCAGAAGTCCTCAATGTGCGCCTTATGTCTGAATTCCTTAGACAATATCCATCTAATATTCCTATGAGGATCATAATGCTACCTGCTAGTATGATAAGAGAGGTGGAAAAACTGAAGCTCGTTTTCTGCTTCCTTGGCTGCCTGCAATGTAGGACAAACTTCATCTAAATTTCCCATGATGATCGGGAAGTCAAGTCATCCTTTCTTTTTCTTCTTCTGAATCTTATCATAGGTGATGAGCTACCTAGATATTTCTAGCATCAAAATTTTGTTTGTAGGGTATCTGGGCAATATATAAGGATATGAAGAGAACCCTTGTAGCCTGATGTTAGTGAGTTTTGGAAATTGGATAAACCAACATCCATACCTCTCAATCAACTCTTGAGCTTCCTTTGATATTATGTGATGAGTTTTCTGTTGAAGTTTCCTTGTTATATGCATTGTGAAGGCATCATTGACTCTTTTGTAGTGAGAAGTGCTCATCAAGTGCAACTGCGGACAAGCCTCATGAATCTTGAATTGTTGAGAGCCACACCCAATCGGCTCTTTGTATGATATCCCTCTATATTTTGTCATTTGATCCAACATGTAGATGATATACGAGCTTGTGTAAAACGTCTTCGTTCTCCTCAAACTTCAGAGTTATTCATGCAAATTATCACTCATCATCACTGCCCAGTCAACATGCTCCTTGCCTTCTAGCAGAAGGTTGATGTAGTAAAACATCCAAGGTTCAAAGATGAACAATTGGGGGCACCCTCCAACTCTGCTAAGCATCATAATTAAGTCACAATACTCCTGCTTCAAGTCATCTGAGATTATCTGATTTGGCAGCTTTGTACGAGTTGGCTTAGGCTTGTTCTTCCAACGAGAGTTTATCATATCAGCACACCTTTCAAATGTAGAAGCATACATTCGTTCAACTCTTTCTCTCGTCTTGTAAATCATCTTCTCATAGGCGAGAATTGCAAATGCCTCCCCAATGGCCTCCAGCATGAGGTTGGCAAACAACCTGTCGTTCGGTGAAGTGATAGTCCTTCACTCTGAGTTGTAGCAGTTAGCACATTCCATAATCAACTTTGGATATTGAATTGCTAGTGGAAAACCAGCAGCTGCATAAAGTCCACTTCTAACAATATTGTGCGAAGTGATTAATGGATGATGGCCTCCTATCCCCATCATTCATTTTCTGAAAGCCTCCAAATTGAAAGAGCCCAAGTTTGTATCGCTTAACTTGCCTTGCTTTGAAGAAAACTTTGACTCCAGTAGGAAAGACTTGCTCAGCTTCTTGATCACAGCCTGCCTAGATGCATTTGCTTTGTTGGACTCAACATTGGTTTCTTTGCCAGTCGCTCTTCTATCTGCTTCAACCATCCTGCAAAAATGAAAGATAGTCATTAGAAATTTAACTTAGAAAAATAAACAATCTTGGGTGGCGAGAATATGAAGTTCACTAGTGCTTGTAGCACCAAAATTTCTAAATTCAAACCTCACTTCTTGCAGCAACCTGACTTCAATATTCAATACTTCCAGCAATATTTTCCAACACTTAGAAAATTTCTCCTGCAGCAATACAACCTTCATCACTTAGAAAAATTTAGGCCCAAGCTAGCTTGCTTCAACAATTTCTCTTCACACTCCAATCTTCTTCACCTTAGAACTCAAATTCACACTTATCAACTGATGAAGAAAATAAGCAAAGTTCACAACTCATATAGCCAGGTTGAATTCTAGAAGAATGCTAATTTTAGCCAAGTCATTAAATTTCCACTCCTCCATTGCAGGAATTCGAATTTCCCTCCTCTAGCAGCCACAACACTTGTCATCTGGAATCTAGAATATTTGACCTTCTAGAATTTTGAAAATTTCATCTTCATGGCATAGGTGTATTTTACTTCATTAGCATTTTGAAATCACCCTCTAAAAATATTAACTCAAATGCCCCCTTTTAAATTTATCTCAACTAGCTAAGGCGTTTACCTTATCATTTCATCCTTACTCTGGCTCATGAAAATTATCTCCCTTCAAAAATTCCATCAAAATAATCTAAGCATCCAGCTTCAATTTATAAACCAAGGCACTTTTGTTTTCAAAAATATTTCTTTCTTTGCCTTAGAAAATTTTTAGTTTTATCTAGGAATTTTCATCGATTAGGTGCCTAGTTAAAATCTCAACTTTAAAATCTCCAGTGAAGTGTGGAAAATTTCAAAATCATCTCCTTGTTGAAAATATCCAAGACCCAAAAAAAAAATTCCCCTCAAAAAATGCAAAATTCATGTGTATACATGCGAAGGGGTACTTTTGATTTTTTTATATTTTCCACCTTTGAAAAATATTTTCCGCTAAGGTTTATTTTACTTATTCTCTTCTGGGCGTGTTTCTTCCCTTGCTTTTCCTTAGAAATTTATTCACTGACCACCACAAGCGGGGTGCATTTTGGGGGTCATACTGCAACTTCATTTACCACGCCTTGGGTATTCTCTTCACACTCCTAACTTGGGTGCATTTTCATGTGTCTATTGCCAATTCTACACTTAGGAAATATTTCAAGTCATCTCCAACATGGGCGCATTTGAAGGGTCATCAAGGAATTATCCCATGCCTTAGGCATTTTTCTCCTTACTTCTTATGATGGCGCATTTAGGGGGTGATACTTCCACTTGCAACGCCTTAGAAAATTTCCCTAACCTCTTGTCTCCTTGGGCGCATTTGCTAGGTCCTCCTTCTAGTTGAGGGCACATTTACCACCTTGAGGTTCCATTTCAAACACTTAGAAAATTTCCACTTACCCTTTCCTTGCCTTGGGCACATTTCATGGGTGGTGGAGGAATTTGTCAACACTTAGAAAAAATTTCCAAGCCTTCCATGTTGTTAGGGTGCATTCAAGGGGGTCTACAAGAATTCTCAAACACTTAGAATATTTTCTTGTTTCTTCCATGACTTGGGCGCATTTTAGACCTCATGCTTCCATTTCATCATTCCTTAGCAAAATTTCCTCAACCTCCTTGGAGTTGGGTGCATTTTAGGGGGTCTACAGGAATTCCTTACGACTTAGAATATTTTCTCACCATCATCTCCATCAAGGGTGCATTTTGGTGGTTGAGGAGGAATTTTGGCAACTTAGAAACTTTTTCATCCTACCTCACTTCACCTTGGGCGCATTTAGGGGGTGAGAAGGAATTTCCAACGCCTTAGCATATTTTTTCCAAGCCAGCCTCTCAACTTGGGTGCATTTAGGGGGTGATGAAGGAATTTTTTATGCCTTTGACGAATTTTCCCCATGCTCCTTCAAACTGGGCGCATTTGAGGAGGTGAGGAGGAATTTTCATGCCTTGGACAAATTTCTATCTCCTCTTCTCTTATGGGCGCATTTGGAGGTATGCTCTGCTAGTTTCAGACTTAGACAACAATTTTTCATGCCTCCTACCTAGCTTTCTATTTTTAGTAAGTTCTAGTGCTCTTATAATCTCCATGGATTTTTAGCATTTTCAAGACCTAATTTTGGCTGACCCTGACTCCCAGGATGTAACTGTCGTGTTCACACCTGTCATCTCTGCTAACCTGCTATTTATAGCCTATTTCTGGAGGCGACTTGCTATTTATAGTAAGTGCTTGATTTCAGAACTTATGCAACTTTGTTTGACGTGAAATTTGCTCCATGGGGTTCTCGTGGGTTAATTGACCTGTTCACACTGGTGCCTTGTGCCAACTTGCTATTTATAGCCCTATTTTAGAAGTGACTTACTATAAATAGTAATTGCTCAGATTTCCTTCAAACTTTACTAGTGGATTCCTTGATAGATGTTGATTGCAATGGGATAATTTAGTTTTTGGAGATTCTAGCGTTTTATCCCTCATTTTGAGTCCTGGAGTTGGAAACCCTATTCTAACTTGCATGTGGCTCAAATGACCTCTGTTTGACCTCGTTTCTATTGCATGTTGCTATGTTCATGATATTGAAGTGTTGGGTAACCGCTGGAGTGATCCTCCTAAAAATATTAAGTGTCTGAAAATGTGACCAACCACTTGTCGGATGAGTTTGCATGTCACATTGCCCAAGAGATCTCAAAAAACCCAGAAAAACCCAGCAAATTGGTTTGCATGCATGCACTGGCTAAAAATAGTAAGTCCCTGAAAAATTATCAACTCTGCTTGCATGTTACATCGTTGTGTAGCTCTCAAAAAACCCATAAAGAATATCCAGACATGCATCGAAAAACCTTGAATACAAACCCTAAAAATAGTCTTCATAGTCTGAATTGTTGAAAGTCATCATCTCAGCTTGCATGTTATATCATCGCGAAGGTCTCGAAAAACCCGGAAAGAGTATCCAAACATGAATTGGGAAATCATACATGCAAACCCTAAAATTAGCCCCTACGCCCGGACTGCTAAACATAGCAAGTCGTCCAATTCAACTCAAAATTTGCAGGAAGATAACTTAAAGTGTTTGAAGCACGGTGTAGCAATCAGAATGCAATTAACCAACTCAAATTGACATGAAAAGTGCAAACCCTAATTCTACAGACTTGGCCAAAAATTTCAACTTCATCCCAAAGATGGGCACACCCCCAGAAAGACAAACAGAAAAGAGAGACAACAGGAAAACCAAAGCCAAAAGATGGGAACGGAGCAAAAAATTGGGGGGTCCCCATTTTGAATGGGGTGATGTGTGAAAAGGTCACAACATCTGGTGACTCCAAGGGAAAGTGTTGAGAAACACTTTGAAATTGAACCTTGGCTATTCTTCCTCAAACCATCATACGGAAAGGATACTTACTCAAAATGGGAGAAGAATCCGATATTGGATCAAAACAACTTCATCCAAGATCCTCTGAGTGTGTGCATATTCATTCCACCTCTAAACCATCTTGACCTCTAGAACCAGCCACTGCAAGTTATATAAATATCTTAACTTCAAAAGCATCTTGGACATTGCCTCGCTACCAGTCAGGCGTCCATAGCCCTGACGAGGTTGTCGCTACAATTCTCATGAATATTGCTCCACTGCCAGCCGAGCGTCCATAGCCCCGGTGGAGTTCTCTACATGTTCCCAAAACCAATATTCATAGTATAGTATTTCTGTCATTTTCTTTTTCTTTCTTTTTCCTTTTCAGACATTTCTTTTAAGCACATTTTTCTTTTTCTTCTGTATTGATTTTCCATAAATTCCACAATTGGTTGGCAAGCAATGAAGCCTCCAATGGGTTTGTGAATTGTAGTGGCGCTAAAGCAAGACGTAGGATTTTCACTTGTCATAACCTTTCCCAAGAAATGAAAATGACTCAAAGTGGAAATAGGTAGGGCATTAGGATCTTTGGACTCGTGTGTTAAGACACAATAACAGGTTATCCTCCTGAGTCGAGCTTATTTCCAAACAGGATGATGACAAGAGGAAAACAACCTTGGTCTTTGAAATTTGCATAAACTCGTAAAGTCCAGTGGAGAGAAACCAAGTTGTGAAAAGGAAAACATCATCACCCCCTTTGCAATGGGAAACTCCATAATCTTTGCCCATTCCAAACCGAAACCACTTGAGCGGACAACTCAAGGGAAGAACACCAAACCAAAAACCCAAAGGGAAACAAACCAAAACGGAACAAACCGAAAAAAAAAAAGCAACCTAATCTATCTATGTACAAAGTAGGTCCCAGAGGGAACCTAGGACTAAAAATAATGCTTGAGGGATTTCCCATTGACTGGCAATGGGATATCCTCTCCTGTCAGTGTGCGTAGCTTAAATGCATTATCTCTAAGGATTTCAGAAATTTGATTGGGCCCAGCCACAATTTATCAAATTTTTCATGATCGCCTTTCTTCTCATGGGCCTTGTCCTAGTATAAGACCAAGTCATAAATCTAGAAAGACTTGACCTTAGCTTGTTTGTCAAACCATCTTTTCACTACTCCTTGATGCTTTACCAGATTTTCCAATGCTTCATCCCTTTTTTCTCCAAGTGCATCAATTGAGATAATCTTGTTTGAATTAGATCTTCCCCCTTGAGATACTCCTGAATGAACTAAAGAGTTGGGATCCTCAGCTAGATGGGGAAGACGGGATCTTGTCCATAGACCAAGTGGTAGGGAGATGTTCCCAATGAATTCTTTGTTTTGATCTTGTCAGCCCATAGGGAGAACCTTAGCTATGTGTGCCAATCTATGGGGTTTTTATCTAGCAACTTCTTGATGGCATTCAATAGATTCTTGTTTGTGGACTCTGCAAGTCCATTCCCCTGCGGATAGTAATTGGAAGAAAATTTCAGTGTGACTCTATATCCGAATGCCCAATTAGAAAACTTCAATGATGAGAAATTTGGACCGTTGTTGCAAACCAAAGCATGTGGGCATCCAAATCTAGTAATAATATTCTCCTCAATGAATCTGATGACTACATTTGTTGTGCAAAGTTTAAGTGCCTGTGCCTCCATCCACCTTGTGCAGTAATATGTCGTTATCAAGATATATCTATGTTTTCCTAAGGAAGGTGGGTTGATCATTCCAATAAAGTCTAATCCCCATTTTGCAAAAGGCCTAACCTCAACCATCGGCTGCAAAGGCATAGCTATATGTTTTCCTCTAAATGCAGTCGTCTGACAAATATGACAAGCCTTTACGTGTTCGTAAGAATCTTTGAAAAGTGTGGGCCAATAATATCCAGCCCTTAGAATTTGATGAGTTGTTGCTAGACCACCTCCATGACCCGTTCCAAACTTCTCGTGAAAATGCTCCATCAGTTGTTTGGCCTCTTCTTTACCTACGCATCTCAAGTAGATTCCCTCATGATTTCTTTTATAAAGCACAAACCCTTGAAGCATAAACCTTTGGCTCTTCATCCGTAGGGCTCTTCCCTACACCGGATTTAGGTGTGGAGGGCATCTGTGATCCAACAAGTAGTACACTATGTCGTCATACCACTCTCCTAGAGATACCTCCTCCAATACACATACATTTGTTGTACAAGTTCTGGACCAGTTGTTGCAATTGTCTGTGCTAAAGTCTGTCCTTAGACCAGCTTCATAGGTTGTATCTCTATATCATACTCTTGCAAAGTGGCGACCCACTTTCCTCTCATTTCTCCTAGTTCATTCTGCATCAATAATGTCTTCACAGTAGCATCTAGAACGATGGCATAGACCTTGCTTCTCAGGATGTAGTGTTTGAATTTCTTAACTGCCTTTACCAAAGCATAGGCCTGCTTCTCCACGCTAGGATACCTCAACTCTACTTCTTTTAATGGTGCACTTATAAAGGCTATCAAATGCTCATCCTTCTATTTCGTTCTCTGAGTCAGTACCACTGCACAAGTATGCTCTGAAGCAAAGGAATATAAATAGAAAGGCTTGGAGTAATCAGGACTGACTAGCACTGTAGCGTCCACTATTGCTTGCTTCATTTCATCAAAAGCCTTCCTAGTCTGATGGGTCCATTCAACCTTAGCGTTTTTCTTCAACATATTATTTAAAGGCCTGACAATCTTAGCGAACCCGGTTATAAAATTCCACACAAAATTGATCTTTCTGAAGAATGATCTTAACTCTTTTTGGCTTCCTGGCAAGCCAATCTTCGAAATTGCTTCAATGCGATCAAGGTCAATTGAGATGCCCTTTTCTAAGATAACATGTCCTAACAATTTTCCTTCGGTGATGCCGAACATGCATTTCTTTGGATTGAGGGATACGCCAAATCTTCTACATCTTTGGAAAATCTTTCTCGGGTCCTCAACGTGGTCCTCCCTCTCCTTGGAAAACACAATTAAATCATCCATGTATATGATTATGCACTTCCCCACTAGATCTCGGAACGCGATGTCCATGGCCCGCTGAAATTTGGCTCCAGCATTGATTAAACCAAAAGGCATCCTCCTATACGCAAAGGTTACCCACTTAGTGGTGAATGTTGTCTTTAATTTGTCTACCTCTTCTACCATCACCTGATTATAACCAGAGTAGCCATCTAAGAAGGACATCAGATGGGAACCATTTACAATCTGTAACACTTCGTCCAACGAGGGCAAGGGATAATTGTCCTTCTCTGAAGCCCTGTTCAAATTGTGGAAGTCGACACATAATCTTATCTCACCATTCTTCTTTCTCACTAGAACTAGGTTGGCGACCCACGTGGAGTGCCTTACTGGAAAGATGATTCTGGCTGAAAGAAGTTTTTTTTGACTTCTTGATAGATCAATGGTTCTAACAATGGATTCATAGGTCTC
>VDFB02168127.1:0-31026 GCA_007258455.2 Sequoia sempervirens
TCATTGATAAACTTGATGATAATTGATTGATTCTTGATTAAAATTGTCAATAACCTAGTTATGGATGATGAAATCTATCAAAACTTGGATGAAAATATGCATGAACTTGCTCAAATCTATAGATAGTAACCTTGCATGAATTTGTGGCTCCCAAATCAATAGAGAAGTCCTCTATTTATAGGAAAGAAGGATGGAGGAATGAGAAATAGGAAGAATGTGGGATTAAACTTGAACTAATGGCATTATGCCACTTGTCAACATGCTAATGAAGGGAGGTGGAGCACACTTTGAACAATGTGCATGTTTAATGCATGTAGGTGGAATTTGAAATTCAAAAGATGGCTTGTGGAAGAAGAGTTGTAAGAGGAGTTAATGCCAAGTTGGGTCAAGAAAAGGACATGTAAGAGCATTTAATGCCATGTTGGAGGACAAAAGTCCTTTGGGGGTGAGATTTAAAATTGGTGGAATATTTCAAGAATATGCCATATGAGGAATTAATAAATCAAATAAATTGATTTACATGTGCAAGATGCAAAAGCTAGAGGAAAGGAGGATTAGTGTTAGGAGTTAATAGGATTTAATTAACTTAGATGGAATTAGTTGATACGACATTTGGTTTAGATATTTAGATTTATTTAAATCAAATGAGAGGATATTTGGGAGATTAGTGATTTAATTAAATAAATTTGATTTATTCAATTAAATGAATACCATTAGATTTAATCAATTAAATGAAGACCATTAGATTTAATCAAATAAATTTGATTTATTTAATTAAATGAAGAGATTATGGTTTAATTAAATGAATTTGATTTATTTAATTAAAAGAGGAAAATGGAGGAATTTAATGAATTTAATCAAATAAAGATTATTCAATTAAATAGTTAGTAAAGAAATGATTAAGGAAGAATTAGTGTTAGTGA
Source organism: Sequoia sempervirens (assembly GCA_007258455.2). NCBI lineage: Eukaryota > Viridiplantae > Streptophyta > Pinopsida > Cupressales > Cupressaceae > Sequoia > Sequoia sempervirens. The sequence continues at coordinate 924 of VDFB02168127.1, forward strand.
ATTATAATCGAGTGCACAATATCAATCAAGATAATTTGAGCGTCTACATTTTGCCCCTCTTTGAAGCAATGTATGTATTGTGTTGGTTCAAAGAATAACCTTGTCAAGATCAAAATTCAAAAAAAATCTGATTTTTTTTAGATGTCCCACTATTGGCCCAGCGGAAAGAAGTATGCTGGTGCACTACCCCCTTGAGAGATCAGGTGAAAATTTCAATTTGAGGGTTGATGTCATAATAAAGAGGTTCAAGATGGATGCATGAATGATTATGATGATGATGCAAATGAGATGGACTAAGATGCTGATATATTATCCTAAACATCTTAAATGATGATGCACTGCATGTGAGATGGATGATGTAAAATGCTATGATTATGAGATGTATGGTTTATGAGATCTACTTAGAATAACCAATATATAGTATGGTGCAATGATGGAAATTCAAAGCATGTGAAATGATATGAATGATATGCAACATGTTGACAGTTTGTGGATCCAGGATGGATGCATTGGTGATGTTTGGTAGACTGTTATGGTACCATGTTAGCATGGAGAGAACAAGAAGAGATGAGATGATGAAAAAAAGATCCAACAAGTCCATGATCTGCAAGAATTTATTAGAGATAACAATGAGTGATTATGATGTATTGCTTATTAGGAATTGGGATTTTAAAAGGGCTTACTTGTAACCTTATGTTTGATAACAAACATAGGCATGATGCATCAAGGTATAAAGAACCAGGTTAGCGTTGTGCCTAGTGTGATGGAATTTGACTTGAAAATAAGATAGGAGTATCCCTATTCACACCTGGCATATGAAACCTTTTTAGAATGCAATTCAGATATTTTAAACATCTCATACCAAAACATAGAAAGGAAAGCCTTCCTATGTAGTCAACAAGACACCTGAAACATCCTCCCTACAAACCAAAGAAGACACACATGACCAAATTTATATTAAAAGAGTATGCAACAAGCACATTAGACAAAAGATGATGATCATTGCCCCATTATGAGGGGATGAATGACAAACACCTCAAAGGGTGTACAAAATTTTAATGTCTAAGGGGACAAATGAGAAACACCTCAAGGGGTGCACAAAATTTTAACATCCAAGGGGAGGAACAATAAATTTCCAAGGGGATAAACAACAAAGCCACACCTCAGTTATAGTCTCGAGTGATAGGTACCCCTAGCATAAAGTAGAATCTTATGTTATTTCCCTAGTTATGCAATTTAGTGTTTCATTTCCTTTTCTAGATTTTATAGCTTTTGTACATTTGTAATCACCTATACTCCATTGATATAGGGTGTGTTTATAATCCATGAATGCATATATAGTTCCAGTGTTGTGAAAATATTATGAGCCCCTAGTTGATAATTAAATGAAGCCTCTTATAAAAGATGAACTTTTTATTTAGGAATCCACCCTTTGAATTGTGTGTCTACCTATAGCACCAAGTTTATAAAACACTAGAGAGGCCTTACACCTCCTACCCCACAAGTAGTGAATGAACCTCAATCCAAACCAAGTATCATCCCTTGACCACATGGTATTTATGTTGTGGTTCCCTCTTCTCCATCCTATAAAGGACCAAGGGATAACCATGTAATTAACATTGTGCTTTTGAAATAAAAACTAGTCTTTAGGTAGAAACATAAGAATTTGGTGGTCTCCCAACCAAAATTAGTCCCTTCAATTTATCCTCCAAATTAAGAAAAATAGATCAATGTTGGGGAATACCTCAATTACCCCTTCACAAGTTGAAGCTCATTTGAGAATAAATAGAAGTGAAAAAGAGCATAAATGAAAATGCCATGCTATGGCTTGTCAACTTGTTGAAGAGCATAAAATAGTACCTAATGAAAAACCATCCATACAACTAAATTTTTATGAGATACTTCCTACCCATTGATCTGAACATCATCCCCTAACTCAACCTTGCCACCCCCACTAGACCATGAATCTAAACCTTGTGTTTTACAACAAATAAATAAATAAATAATATCACTAGATAAAAATATGGATGTTAGTTCTCACAATCATACTGATAGAACTAATGTGCAACCTATTGTGATATTTTTAGATAATAAAGAAGAGGATAAAATAGAACAAAAAGAAGACCATAATGAATTAGCTAGCTTATGTTTTCCAAATCAATAAATTTAGATGGTGGAACCACAATGATCCTCTTGAGGAGAGTGACTCACCATGTGTTGAATGTGGTAGTTCTCCTTGTATCACACTATTTGTAGTTGCTTTAGTGTATTTTCTACCTTTCATATGATGAGCAATATTGGGATACAAACAATTTTCTTTAGATCAACTTGCATGTGTTGTACCCCTTTTGTGTCTTTATGTGTTTTCTTTTCATGTGATGCAATCTCTCATTATGTGCTCTAGTGTGTATTTTTGGTTTTTAGTTTTCTTTCGATGAAACTTTTTGTTCTTGTTTGCATAAGGATACAAAGAAAATGAATATATTATGGAATTCATCTATTTATATCTCCATTCCTCTTTATGTTGTGAACATTGTGTTTTTTTTCTTTTGGGAATGATGCAATGAATTGAGACATTTGGGTCTCTTCCATGTTGACCCAAAACCTTTTTGTCTTAATGTTGCTTTCCTCTCTTCTGTTCATGGTTTTGTAAGTATTTTGGTAATGATGTTAATTTAGAGCATGATCATATTATACATTAACATTTGTCTATATTAACCCTTGATCTATGAATCCCTTATGTTCTATATTTTTCTTGTTAAATAATGCATCTTTATTTTTGGGGCAACCCCTTGTCACATGAATCAACTTTTTTGGGAACATATCATTTGGCATAGTGTTACCCAACAAGCTCTCATGTATTATAATAAAATATTATTCTATTCTACCAAAAAAGGAAATTTCTCTTGATTGGAATTAGTAATTAATTTAAGGTGAGGGCATGCATTCCACTATGTGCTTCACTTTTTTCAAACACATTGAACTTTATGATACATTTTTGGCATATTGGTCATATTTTGTAGCACCTTATGAGAATTACTAGGACTATAATTCTTGGTATGGTTAACATGAGAACCCACCTAGTGAATATCAAACTTCACTAGGCCTTGTGTTTTTTGATTTGCTACCATGAAAGAAACTCACCTAGTGAATATTGAACTTCACTAGCCTATGTTATTTCTTATCAAAGTTCATGTAGTGAATATTAAACTTCTCTACCCTGTGGTGATTTATTTCATGGGTCACCTGAAAATACTAGACTTTGTTAGCCTATGATTCATGAAACACCTTGGATGTGGATTCTAGTAAGAATTCTATGGATCTTTCTAGTGCATGATTTCCATACCTCTTTTACATCATGTTTTCATGGTGTTTCCATTGTGTTTGCATCATGTATTATTTGAATTATGTTAGTTTTTACTTTACTTTTCTTCATTTTGTATACTTCATTGCACTTTGTATCTATGTTCCTTTGTCTTTACATTTTTGTGTCATAGGATTTTGATCCCAGAGGCTAGCACATCCCCTATATTTAATGCCATCATATCTCTTCAATGTTTTGATAAATGAACCCTTCTTGACTTATCCTTATTAAATAGTGTAAGCATGAGCATAGGTTCATAATATCACTAAAGTGGGGGATTAATGTAGCATCGTAAATTATCACCCTTGACAATTTCAAATTAGGTTTAGCTTCCCTCTATGTTCCTGGACCCATTTGTGCTTTTCATTTTCTCATTTTATGATCATACCTCAAAAATTAGATTTGAATTGGGAATAATTAATTAATAATTATTTGATGACAAAAAAATCCACAAAATAGATCTAGATTAGGGTTCTAGCACCCCCCCTCCATCCTATTTTGGCCCATTCAAATATTTCAATGTCAACATTTTAAAATTTATAAAGTTGAATTTACTTGTAGGCTATTGGTAATTAATTTGGGAGAAATTAAAGAAATGCATATAAATACAAGTCATTTTAACCATTTCAAATCTTAAGGAATCCTAGGAAATCTATGAGTAGTTGATCCTCCTAAAAATTAGTCAAGATCATAAGTACTAGAATTATTGCAATGTTATTTCAGTCAAGTATCATGTTAGCAATGCATCAAGTTTTCATGTAAGTTTCTTCATGTTTTATGTTCATTTATTTTGCGATCAATCAGTAATGCTTGCAAGAATTCAAATAAAGCTTCCAATTCTCCTTGAAGGTGATGAGGAAAATGAATTTAGTCCATCAAGGAATTTCGATCTAAGTGGTAAGTTGCCAAACATGTCAATTTATCATTCTTTTATTTATTTACCTTTTCTTGACTAAGGGTAAGCACTCTTTTACACCATCATAGTTGTTGTGGAGTTAGAAACACCAAAATGGGGTTTGACTTAGGAAAGCCCCTATAATACACAACCTTTACCCTCTTCCTTGTATGTAGCTTATAGATTTGAAGTGAATTTTGGAAAGGATTGAAGACCTAATTTCTCTTTCAAACATTCAAGCCTCACAAGTCAACAAATTAGGGAAAGTGGAATTTATCAACAACATATGAAGTTTTGAAATTGTGTATAGAAAGGAAGAACCTATATACAAGGACCAACTGGGATTTGAATTCTATTTTTCAAACTCTACATTCTCAAGTCTAGGGTTCTAACACCCCTACCTAGCTAGATGAAGATCAACTTTATATGTTAAGTTCCATTGTACATATGTCTTTACTCTATCACTTTATACTCTATTTTTTATTTTATGTTTTATATTTTCCTGAAATCATAATAGTTTATTTTATTTTCATGGTTAACCTAGATTTAGATCTACATCTTTAAATTTAGTCAATTAATCAAATATCAAATCATCCCCCAAAGAAAGAACCAAAACCTTGATTGACCATTTTGGCTCTTCCATTGAAGTTAGTAGCCAAGTGGGTATTGTGACCACTTTTTTTTCCTTCCAATATGATGTAGGAGAAAGTGTGATATAGACCCTAGATCCTTTTTCCCACATCACATATTCACTAAATAATTATCTTTAGCCACAATTGATGCCTAGGTTGAAGGAAGTTGCCCTTGGTGGTTCTTGACTGCTCCTTCCTTCACTTTTTCATGTTTTTAATGTGTGCTTGTTTCTTTTTTGAAGAAGAAGAGTATTTTCCCATGATTTTTATTTCATTTTCTCCATTTGTAAGAGATATATTTTGTACATGGGTCATCAAGCCTAGTTGTTAGAACCCATGTTTTTCTCACACATTTTTTTCCTTCAGAAGTTGTAGTTAATGGGGGAGGGTGGTTGTTGACTTTAAAATGAGACTTTATCTAGCTAGTTATACTTGAGGACCTATTCAAACCTTGTCACTTTAGTTTAATTAGGTCATTTTTAGTTTTTTTCTTATTTCACTACGTTTAAACACATGGTATGAGCTGAGTATGTTTTATGGTTTTACCCTTGTGCTTATAGCAATATCATTTCATTACATTATAGTGTGCTATAATTTTCAATGGTAATATAGCAATAATTTTTGATAGCTTCCCATTATAGAAGGTTTCTTATATTTTCTAATAGATTGTTATACCTATGAGTCTCTCCATTATCGCAACAAGATTAAAAAATGGGTAAAAAATTATACTACACTTTGTAATTGGCATCCTTGTTTCAATAATATATATATTTTAATTTCAATAATAGACAAAGAGAAACACATTATGGTGAAATTAGGGTCTAAACATGTATAATTACCCATTAAAAATTATTAAAAATATTCATAATAAAATATTTGATTAAAAATTAGTAATAAATATCCATGCATTAGATATTTGAGTTGAGGATCTAATTCTAACAAATTAGGGAAAGATTTTATTTATAGCAAAAGTCATTCATTTTAGTAAATTGTCACTATAAAATAATATAGTGAAAATTTTGATTAAAACTAACTAACTAACTAACTAACTAACTAACTAACTAACTAACTATATATATATATATATATATATATATATATATATATATATATATATATATATAGAGAGAGAGAGAGAGAGAGAGAGAGAGAAATCGTTAATTTACATTTATTTAAATTATTGATAATTAAGGTTTTGCAACTAATATAATATTTGAATGTTAGAATTTTATTTTATTTTTTGCTTCATGAGGTTGAAAATTAGGACACATTATCATTCTTTCACCCATTACTAACCTTGATCTTTGATATCTAAGTTGCATGCAAGGATAGTGTTCATCAACATTTTTGGGGAATCTATTGAATTGCTAGGGTCAAATCTTCTAGGTTGAGTTATTTTTATAGCTTGGAGCAAAGATTTTAAGAGAACATTTACCAACGTGTAAGTAACATATATGTAAATTTTGATGCAATGAGCTTATATTTTTTGAATATTTAAGTGCACTTAAAATATTTCTCCATGTAGTTGTGAATTTCCCTTGATTTTCAAGTGATCCCTTTTATTGATTAATGGCACAAATGAATGTCTTTATACATAAAATAATAGGAATGAGCTATACAAATATGGATCAAGTGAACTCACAATAGTTCATAGGAAATGATCCTAGTCTTAGAATTTAAATTTGAATATTTAAATCTTGAGTTCAAGAGTGTTTTTGAATTGATGTCAAGTGGTGTGAAATAAACCTTAAATGAGGGAATGATTTTTTCAAGTAAAGAAAAATATATGAAAATATTTGCAAATAAGAATAAATAAATAAATTATAAGTAATAAATATGTACAAATAAAAATAAATTGAATTGAATTAAATTAATACAGAAAAGTATCAATTATGATATATAATTATATTAAAGAATTCTATTGAAATAACTCAAAACTGAATAGGAATTAGTATAGGTATGAAAATTTAGTCATTAAAAATAGAAATTGAAAGAGTTATTTCTCTTTCTTTACTACATCTACAAGAATAATCATAAACTTTATAAAACTTGTCAATCATGTTAGTGAATACATTTGATTACCAATCTAATAAAGTAGAAATTGCAAGAGGGTGTCTTTCTCTTCCTTTTCTTTGTCTACAAGAATAACCATTAACTTTATAAAACATGTCAATCACGTCACTAAATGCATTTTATTAGCAACCCAAAAAAGTAGAAATTACAAGAGGTGTGTCTTTCTCTTCTTTTTCAGATCATCAACAAAAAAAAAATCATAACTTTATAAAACTTGTTAGTCATTCTCTTCATTTTCTTTATTTACAACCACCATTGACTTTATAAAACTTGTCAATCATGATAATAAATTGATAAAGTGACACGTGACCTATGACTCACAACTCACCACATCTAATCAAATGCATTCATGACTAACAACCTGTAATTTAAGGCAATCTAAAAACGTGTGGAATTTGAAGTGGCGAACATCAAAAGTCTAGTCGAGTAAGAAAAAATAAGGAAAAATATTGGCGTGTATGTTTTGGTTTTGCATTGTTCTACGAATCGACATTTTCCTTTCCCTTCCATAGTCGACATTCTCAAATTTGGTGGATTTTTTGCATTAAAACCCTGCTTTACTAAACATATTAGTTTAGTTTTTCTTTTCTTTTATAGTGACTTTGTGATTTATTACATGACCCTACTTGAACAACATCTGTTATTGAATAGACTTTCTGATTTATTATTAAGATTTTCTTTTAGAGTTGAGACAAAATCAAGATATTAAGATGATTGAAAATGAAAAAGTAATTTCTAATTAAATAATTAAAATTAGAGAGTTCAAATGAAATTAAGTTTTTTTGGATATAATCGTGGCAACAATCTTATTTTTAAGATATAATTCTATTTAAATTTATGTTATTTCATTTTAAACAAAGTTTCCTTTTTGAAACTATAATATCTATTAACTTAATTATGTATGAATTAGGGTAAAGTTTGGTGGTGCTAAAGAGCATCATGTGGCTTACTAGGCAAGGATTTCAAAGTGAAATACTTTCTTATTTAGAATTCAAGCCCTTAGATCAAATTGATAGTAAAAGTAAGGGAGTTAAGAAGGTGTCAATGGATGCCAATATAAGTGGTGCAATGAATACCATTGTTCGCTTTTTGATTGCTAAAGTAATTTGGTGAGTGACTGTCTTAGATAAATTACTTAGTGTGTGCTTTTATAATGAATCACTTGTTAATTAATGATAGATTGATTGTTGTTAATTCTAACATAGGATGATTGATGATTGATTTACTTATAAAAGGAGAAATTATTTTAATGTTTTTGTGATTTATAGTCCATAAATCTTTGACCATTTGATGATCCACTAATTTCTTAGCATGATGTCCTTAAACACATATCCCTCAACACATATCCCTCAACACATAGTTTTTAATTTTCATCACCCACACTAATAGGTACCAAATAGATCCCACTATTACTGGCCTTGGAATGCATGAGCTCAAATTTTAAATTTTAAAGTTGCAAGAGAAATCTTGCATCACCCAATATATTTTTTTTGCTTTTCCTTAGATGAATACTTGTGAAGCATATTTCCTTTAAAGTCATAAAGAATAGTTTAAAACTATCAAATTTTAAAAAAGCATTAAAAATATTATTGTTTAATATATTTTTAATAAGTTTGTATATGAGCACGTGGGACTTAAAATTTTCCCCAAAGATTCATATTGGTAAATTGCACATTGTAGGGTAAGTTTCAAGCCAAGATTATTTATGGAATTGAAGATATTAATTATTTATGTTATTGAAAATCTTAGAAACATTATTAAAACTGAGTTTTGAGGCTTCAAGTGACTTTTTCTATCCTTGAACATCATAGAGTAGTTTAAGCACTTCAATTTAATGAAAAATGGATTCAATCAAGTTCTTGGACCAAAAGTTATGACTCCAAAAAGTTGAGCTATATTTTGGGGTTCAAAGTCACAAATTTCAAAATTTTCTTGGAGGTTTCCAAGGCCATTTATAACATATTTTCTAGCATTTCCAAGTAGTGTAGTAATGATGGGATGGTGGTAAGTAATACAAAAGGAGGGAAGACATGAATTAAAATAAAATTTGAAGGTAAAGAGTGGAAAAAGGCTCTTGAAAACTTGGGAATGAAACTGCAATTGTAATATGTTGAGGATTTGATGCATTTTTTTTTTTTGGTTTTTTTCCAAGTAAATAATTAATTATGAATTTTTTAAATTACAACTTTTAAAAAAAAATAAAAAATCGTATGTCTAACCACCTTAATTTGGTAAAGACTTAATGAAATTATTTTTTTCTTTTTTTAATCCTATATTATGTGAAGCATGTTTTGGATTCAAAAAATATGATACCATTTGAAAGCTATAGATGCTTTTCAATCAGTCTATCAATTAGGAATTTAGTCATAAAAAATAGTCGTCAGCCACATACCCATCATATTGCTACTTTTTGTCCCATCATGATCTTGCACATACCCTAATTGAAGATCCTATGGAGGTCAAAATGAAGATCAAAATAAGAATGAAGAAGTTGGAACTGATCAAAACTAGAAACGAGATAATGCCTACCATCCTTGAATGACCAAATAATGGTGAACAAAGAGGAAGAGGAAGAGCTAGATGAGGAATTGAAAAAGGAGGTTTCCCTGGAACCTATTTACAATATGAAGGACATTGAGCATACAAGTTTCCAAAAATTCAATGAAGGAAAAATGGAATACCTAAAGGTAATTTTCTTGAGTTGCACATGTAGATGAATATGTGAAACTTGAGCATTCTAAAGATGAAAGAAGAGGATAAGCTCTTGTCACGTGAAAATCCTTGTTGAATGAGGAGAAAGAGTTAGTTCAAAGGAAAATTGTATTCCATACTAGATGCAAAAAATAAGGTAAATATTATAATATTATCATTGATAGTTGTAGTGCTATTGATCTTGTGTAAGAGGAGATGGTTATCAAATTTTAGGTGGAGAAGAGAAAACATCCACATACATATGTGATTACATGGTTGTAGAAGGACCATATAGCTTTGATCAATGATCAATTCTTAGTAAAGTTCAAGAATGGGAATTAGCATGATGAGGTGATGTGTGACATCATGCCTATGGATGCTTGTAATATATTTTTAGGAAATTCATGTTAGTTTCAACTGTGTGTAGTACATGATGGTCATGCTAACAATTATTCCTTGATGTGGGATGAACCTCACTAGTTCAAGACCTTAAAGGAGGTGGAAGAAAATGTATGTAGTAATGCAAAAATTTGTTTGGTTGATGGAAAGAATTTTTTGGATGGTATGTGACACAATAATATGTGTTGTACATTGATTCAAAGAGACAAAAAAGAAGAATCTATGAAGATATACTAACAAAAAAATTATATCTATTAGAGGAGTTTCTTGACATTATATCAAATAATGTACATGAAGGATTACCACAAGTGAAAAATATAAGTCAGTTGATGGAATTAGTACCAGGGTCAATTTTTTCAAATGAGGTAGCCCATTAAATGAATCTTGTAGAGAATGAGGAACTAAAAAAATAGGTTTAGGAGTTCTTGAAGAAAGTATTGATTAGATAGATCTTAGGTCCTTTTTTCAATATGCATAGTACTAGCACCGAATAAGGATGGGTAGTGAAGAATTTTCATTGATTCTTGAGACATCAATAACATCATGACCAAGTACAAATTTTCATCAGCAATAATGGATGATTATTTAATTGAAAAATGATCCTATGTCTAATGTATATATCACTAACATCAATCCTTTTTCAATGAACACTACCTAGGATACAAATAAATAAGGGGATTAGATTGACTTTCAACCATGAAGGTAAGTCAATCAACCTTGGATCTTATCCTTTAATCCCTTGGAAATTAAATGGACTTGAATTTCTTTAATTGACCTAATTTGAAAATGCAACTTTTCAACAATTTAGAAAATGTAACAAATTTTGATAGCTTATCTAAGAAAGGAAAAAATTTATGCACTTGTCACACAAATTTTAATCTAATTTGGCAAGACTAATTCACCTAGGGTGACTATGTCCTACTTGATTTTTTTTGGATGTGAAAATGTAGTCCTTTAACCCTAGATTTCTTTCTTCCATTTCCTTCTTTACAACATTCCATCTTTGGATCTGAACCTGTAATAAATCTAGAAAAAAATGGTGGGGGGGTGGTTATGCAGGAGTTTTGCTTAGTGAAAATCTTGCTTTGGTATTTCTACCTCCATAAATAGCCAATAAACTGATTGATAAAAGTTTTTATTCTCTTTGCTTTCATATAAGGTTGTAATGAGCTAAAATGCATAAAACCCTCCTCAAGTGCATTAGAGAAGGATTCCTATATGACAATGATAAGATCTACCTAAGAGAAAGTCAAATACCCTTATTAAATCTAAAATAAAATGATACCCTGCCTTAGGAAATAAGTAGAATGAAGCTTAAAGATGAAAACACTTTAAAAACAAGTCATTAGGTTGGAGAAAATAGCCAAGAGAAATTTCCAAACCTAGATTCCATCATGTCCTTCTACCGGCATCAAACTCTAGTCATTGAATGAAGCTTGATTAAATATGAAAATATGCTTGAAGACCTGCAAATTCAAATGTATTTTGAAAAAATGTAATTTGATCTCTTTCTTCTTCCTTTTCTAAAATTTTCCAATTAGTTTTTAAATTGTGAAATGATTAGGGATTTATAGGCATTTAATTTAATTTCCCAAATATTAGATCTCGATAGCCGATATTTGAAATTTAAAATTCAAATAATAAATGCCAACCCCAGGATATTAAAATTTGGAGGTAAAATAGGGGGACTAAGTCACTTAGGGTGACCTAGTCTTAGCCCTATTTTGTAGGATTTAAAGTGTCACGAGAAATATATTAATTTTTTATTTGATTTTGTAAATGGGTTTTCTTGGTAAGTATCCAAATGGGTGAGAAAAGGCATAATTAATTAGGAAATTAGATGTAAAATTAGATCCAATTACTTAGAAGGGAGAAAAACATAGTGTGAAATTGTTGAGGGTGACAATTTATGATGCTACATTTAGTCCCCACTTTAGTGAGAGTATGAACTTACATTGAAACTAGAGTTTGATTGTCCAAATGTTGAAGAGCTAGGATGATAATGAATCTAGGTGGAGTGCAAAAGCCCCCAGGACTCAAGATCATATGGTAAGACAACATAAATAAAAGGGAACATGAATATATGTAATGCAACATGACAACACAAAATATACATGCCAAAAACACCACACACAAAACACTACAAAGTACACAACACAATACAAACATATTACAAACACGATACGAACACAAGAAAACATATAAAAACACAACATTTATGGTTAGTAATAAAAGGATTTGAGTTGGTAAGGTAAGGAGTCCTCAGTCTTAAATTTGTCTCAAATTCCAAATTTCATCCATTGAATGAATGTTAGACAAGAGAAATCTATCGTGAGGACCAACAAGTTGCGGTATGTCAAGTCACTCATAAGCCTTATGGATTTACTAGCTAGCATGCTATGTTATGTTAGGTTTCCATGCAATACAATGGGTTCCACAAGGCTAGCAAGTTGTGTTACATGATAAGACACATATGAAATAAATGGATCCATTGTCAAGCAAACTGTGTTATGCTAGGTGGCCATGTTATAAAGGGTGCTCAATTTCATGAAGTAGGAAATTGCATTATGCCAAATCCTTGGAATATCTTCAAAAATCTCACATTTTAACATCTAAGGGGATGAATGGTAATCACTGCAAGGGGTGCACAAAATTTTAACATTTGAGGGGATGAATTTCAAACACCTTAGGGCATGCATAAAATTTTAATGTCTAAGGGGATGAACGAAAAACACCTCAAGGGGTGTACAATTTTTTAATGTCTAAGGGGATGAACGAGAAACACCTCAGGGGGTGCACACAATTTTAAATTCTAAGGGGATGAACAATAAAGCCACACTTTAGGTGTGTTATAAACAATACCACCACAAAGGGTGTCAAAGGGGCACTCCTTAATGCTTAAAATCTCACACCTTAAGGAATATCATACATGATACCACCACTAAGAGAGGAAAAGTCATGGAACAAAAGATCACACTTTAGGGAATACAAGTCGTAGTATTACCACCTAAGGGAACATCATATGCCATGAAAAGTTTCACTCTTAGGAAGGAAATATCAATCCTAATATCACCACCAGGGAGACACTAACATAGAGTAGGGAGGCCATGATTTTAATTAAAAATGCCACATTCTCTAGGATTTATATTGTATCATCATTGAAAAGGGACAATTTCTTAGGTAAGCAATGTGTGGGGGACCCTTAAAATGTTAAATATGTTAAAAAGATGTAGGACAATTGAGAGGGGGGTGTGAATTAGATGTCACAAAATTAAAACTCAAAAACTTCAACATTCCATAATCATGTTATCTATCATTAAGTATATGAAACATAGATAACAAAAAATAATTTAACACAGTAAACATTCAATTTTTACGTGGAAAACCCAAGGAGGGAAAAACCACGGTGAGGATTAGCTCACAGTATAAAGTAGTTCCAAATTGAAAATAAAAGGCTCACTACCAAGGGCTCACTTCCCTGAAAGGACTCACTATCCCAAAAAAAATCCCATTACTTACAAGAGAGGCTCATTGCCTACAAAAGGATTTACAAAACAAAATTGGGCTTTATAGCCAAAATGAACTCAGAATAGTGCATCTAACAAGTGTTGATGCAGTTTTGGTGATGCTCAATAGAATAATTCAACACGCTTCATCCTTTCTCCTCACTTACAAACTGCTTTATTAATTTTACATATTTACACTTCTATTTGTTTGTCTCTATCTCACTTCTTCACACTAAAACTGTCCAACATATTCATTTATATACTTGATCTTTCCTGCAAGCATCAATTAGGTTGGCCTAATTAGATGCAATTCATATTTTCCAAAAATACTAACCATTGGCTTCAATCATTCTCAAAATATTTCAAGAAGATAATTCAAACTTCAATTATGTTGGAAAGGACCTAAAATAAGTCGCATATATATCGACATAGAAAAAATAATTCACCATATCATAATTTCCCCAAGAAGTTGACTAGGAATATACTTCAAAGAAAAAAGAAAAAACAAATTTTGTACAAGCACTAGATATGTGAGATCTTGAGAGTATGTGCTCCTAATGCCTACAAACCATTTCATAGAACCACAAGAATCAACAACTAACTGCTTGAAAATGTGGACTAAAATATCTAAGAGTGTAGCTCGAATATCAGTTCAAATACCAGACCAAAATACTGGATCAAGCACTGTCTTAACCTTGCACTCACAACATGGTGACATCAATGACAACAAAAAACTGTAGAGATAGTCAATCTTCTTCATTTTTCCAATAACCTCCCCCTTTTTCATTGATGGAAACATGTAAAAAACCCTTCTCCTTCAAACACTCCTCATACTAAGCTCTAACTCTCTACATACACTAATTCTCTCCCGCTTTGACATCAATGGAAAAGGGTGTCCAAAAGTGATATAAACAAGGGTTTAGCATGGTGACATCAAGAAAAAAACTTCTAACCATCCAAAAAATTTAGACATCAAATCAATTAACTTCTTTTCCTTCCTCTTCTTCTTCTCATCACCAAAACCAACAAAAAATTAATACTTAGGATTCAAGTAAAAATGACACTCTTCACCTGAAACACTTTCTTGTACCTTTCCTCAAGAACTGGATGCAATTTATTTCATTTAAAAGTAGTTGAATCCATTCTTATGCAAATAATTTCCAATAAACCTAATAGAGTAAAAGATGGTGACCAATATGAACTTTGTCTCTCAACATCTTCAACATCAGTAAGTATTCTAGAAAGATGTTCTAACCAAATCTCATCAATCTCCTTAAGAAACCAGAAATTTTTCACTAAATCATCTCTCTGTGTTTGTACAAAAACCAATTTATCTTGTAGTTCACCAACTCTCAATCTTTTCTTTCCTTGTTTCTCTTCAAAGATGTCATTTAAATTCTTTCCAATAATGTTCACTTTAGTTTCAATTGCCTCAATTTTACTTTTGAAATTATCTACTATAGCAGGCCACCAGAGGCAATACTTGTAAATATCAAATATTTCTTTAATGCATTTCTTTGTTTCCACGATCAATTTAGATAATCTACCTTTATCTTTAACCCACCTCTTTTATACCAAAGCTTCAAACTTTCTTCCTTACAAACCTTCAAGCAACATCCTTTGTTCAACAATATCAACTAGATTTTCCAGTAAGGAATAAAAAACAACTGATAGTCCAATACCTTTCTGAAGTAGATATTCTACAAAAGCATCATCAATCTTAATTCTTTCAATAGGATAGGCCGCACTCCATAATTCACCAATCTTCTTCATCTTCCCCTTAACAATCATAGACTAGATGTCATCTAAGGATACTTTCTCCTTATCTTCTAAAATGTCAATGATATCTTCAGTTATAATTTTCTCCCTCTTCGATTTCGGAGGGGATTCATCAATGACAATCTCCAATTCCCTTTTTCTAGAGGATGAGCCTACTTCAAACTAACTTAAAGCATATATACCAGAGCAAAGATTTGTTTTCAAGGATGTGAAATAAGATTTACACATACTTGCATTATCTGCTAACTCTCCTAAATATTTGTAGACCTATTTTCCAATAGGAATCCCAGATTCCCGCACCACATTATCCTTTCTTGATAGGGAACACAAAAAGTAAAAAACCAAGCACACTAGTAGGGATTCGAAATGAAAGGGATAACCCTTAATCACTGAAAAACAAACATTTTTAGAAATATTCTCAAGCAACAAGCTACAAAAATCAAATTTCTTGTTCTCCTTAATCATGATATGTGTGATATAAACAACAATGACCGATGTGGAACCTTCATGATTTCTAAAATAGATCTTGTAAGAAATTTCGTACACAACATACCTTACAACAAAATCCTTGAGAGTATTTATCAATAGGGCTCTTGGGTCTTTACTAATGCCGATCAATTCCTCCACATCTTTGTACTTTATAGTTTTCTTTCTAGGAAGATCCCCAATACTGCATAAGCCAGTAATCACCTCGATCACTTCCTTCGTAACTAAGTAGGGTTTGTCCAATACAATACTTTTATCCTTGAAATGATTCAATAAGAAAAAAATAAACTCTTTTTCAGCAACCCGTGAAAATCACTCCACAAATCCATACTTAGGGTTTTTATGTTCTTCAATTCGTTTTCATTCAGCCCTAGCTCCATTTCTTTCATCTTTCTATGATCAAATTCTTCTAATTCAACTCCTTTTAGCTTCAAAGGGATTGACTCGATTCTCTATCCATTTCTATGCTTTCTTTAATTTTTTAATCAAAACTTCTTCATTTTTCCTTCTTTATTTTTACAAATAGAGAAATGAATTCAAAATTACCTAAGTCAATTTCTTCGAAATCCCTTCAAAATTGCTTCATGCTTGCTTCAAGATCACTCTAGAGTGCCTTCCAAGTTCTCCACATGCATAATTAACTGAGAAGCTTTACAAATTTTTAACTTAAACACCATCAGGTTTTTCCATAAATGCATTAAATGTGGCAAACATCAAAAAGCTATTAAAAAAATTCTTCTCAACACAAAAAACCCTAATTTGGTCCGCAAAAGATCATGATAATATTTTTTCTTCCAGTTCTTTTTCCACAACCTCTGATTCTTCATTCTTCACATCTCATCCTCATGCCAACCTCTGACATGCCATTTTTCTAGGGTTTTTTCATAATTTTCTAATAATGCTCCCTCTAAGACCATGCTTGTTCTAATTCCCAGAGGATTCATCCATACCAGATGAGGGTACAAGTGCATCGATAGCTTCAAGTTTTTCTTCTTCTTTCTTCTTCCATATCTTGTTCATCTCTTACTTATTTTCTTCTTTTTTGACCTTCTTTATTGGATCATTCTTCTCTACTAGAGAATATTTCTTTCCTTTCTTTCTTCTGCAAACTTTTGAAACATACATGTCCTTGTTTATTACAATTATAACAGATGAAATTTTTTTGATTACTTTGATCTCCATTTCCTCTCAATCTACATTGATTTGCTCTATGTCCAAATGTGTTATAGGTGTAACAATATCCATTAAATAATTGATTCATTCTGCCTTCATTAAATTTGTTCCTCATTACCCAACTTATCATTCTCACTTGAGATCTACATTCAATAGCTTTATGTCCAACCTTCTTACATTCAAAGCATTGTCTATTGGAGGGACCAGAAAACTGATTATTCCTATTGGAAAGTTATCTATATGTTTTCATTGATGTCACCATGTTGGTAGTTTGGTCCAGTACTCTTAAACTGATGCGTATAATTGACTTATCTTCTTTGATGGCTGATTCGGTATTTTTGGTGCCTCTCCAGTATTCTAGTCCACATTTCTCTATAGTTGACAATTTCTAGTTGCAATTTTAGAAAAATACTAATGGATGTTAAAGGCATGCATGATTAGGTTATTATGTGTCCTCATGCCCACACAATGAAGTGACATTATTTTGTTGGTTGCATTGAAGACTATTTTTGGCCAACATGTTAAGATAATTTTAATATGATATGAAAACTTATGTGTGATCTATTTCTTCTTTTAAGCCAACATAATGTAATGTGCTAATGGTTAAATTGCATTTTGAAAATACTTTGTGGAACCAATAGTTGATATCTTTTATAAATGAATTTCATCTAACTAGGTTGACCTAATTGATGCTTGCGATGGAGATCAGATATAAATATATGGAAAATAGCTTTTGAAGGATGATGAAATGAATAGTGTGTGTGTGCAAGAAAGTAGAGATGAGATAGAAGAAATAATTAGTGCGTAATGAATAATATTTAAGGTAGCAATTGATGTGGAAGTAAGCAAAGAATGAAGGGTGTGAAGTTAGAATATTGAGCATCACTAGAAGTATATCAGCACATGATAGGTGCATCTTTCCAATTCATTTTGGGTTGTAAAGCCTCATTCTATTTTGTATAATCCTTTGTAGGAAATGAGCCTCCCTGTTGGAAAATGAGTCATTTTTGTAGGCAGTGAGCCTCCCTATTGGATAGTGAGTTATTTTTGTACATAGTGAGCCTTTGTACTTGGACAGTGAGTCCTTCTTTTGGTAGTGAGCCTCTTTTGAAAATAGTATATAGTGTGAGTTAACCCTCACCATGGTTTTTTACTTATTAGGTTTTCCACATAAAAATATGGTGTTCATTGTGTTGATTTACTTTTCATTATTTATGTTTCATGCTCATATTCAATATCAAAATAGTGTGGTTGAAGATTTGAGAAGTGATAAATTTTTAATTTTAACTGTGTGACAATTGATTCACCTCCCCCTCTTCGTTGTCCTACACCTATTTAAAAATTGGTATTAGAGATTGTGGTTCCTTGTACAAAGCTTAGCCGCTTGAGGAGGATCCTGAAGATTGGTTGAATCAATGATAAAGGAGAGCTTTGGGCTGCTCTTGAAAATCTTGATAAAGTCGAAAGATAAAACAAAGATTTGAAATAGAATCTTGATGAAGCAAATGAATGTGTTCAGAAACTAAAGGAATAGCTAGAAATTTAATGAAAGACATGGAGAAGTAGGTCAATAGCTGAAACAAGAGACAATTGAACTAAAGGTTACAGTAGAAGAAATAAGAGGATTAAAGAATGTTTGAATACAATGGTGCAGAACAAGTCTGATGAATGTTCTAGACTCAAGCAGGAGATAGTAAACTTAAGAGTGGAACTAGAGAAGGCTAAAATATGTGAAAATAATTTTAGATCCAACTTTGGTAAACTTGAAGAACTACTTGCAGGACATAAACCATGCAAAGACAAAGGTGGCTTAGGAGTTGATACTGGTGAAAGTTCTAAAGATGTGAAGAAAAATCAAGGCAAGCAGAGAGGGAATTTTGCAAGAAGACCACCCGTGAGACAACCTAATGCACAAAGGTACTCCTCTTTTGATGGTGTTTTCTTTTCTTGTAACAAATATGGTCATAGAAAAACTGAATGTAGGAGGATAAATTGGTTTTCTAGTTCTCTTTCCAGAAAATGTTTTAAATGTGGGAAGTTTGGACATAAGGCTACAAAATGAAGATCTCAAGTGAGAAAGATTAGTCAAGTAATGAGGAATAGGTTTAATGAAGGTAGAATGAATCAATTATTTAATAGCTACCACTACACTTGTAACAAATTTGGACATAGAGCGAATTAGTTTAGATCAAAGAATAATGGAGGCCAAATTGATCACAAAGGTGTGATCTGTTATAACTCAACAAACCTAGACATGTATCTAAAATTTTGCAAGAATAAGAAAGGAAAGAAGTCTGCTTTGGAAGAGAAGAGTGAATTATTAAAGAAGATTGACAAAGAAGAAATGAAGCAAGAAATGGATAAGGTATGGAAGAAGAAAGAAGAAGAGGAAAAACCTGAGAGTCCTGATGTGTCTATACCCTCATTCGATACAGATGACTTATTCAAAATTTAGATCTAGCATGGTATTAGGAGGAGAATTATCATAAGATCATAAAAATCCCCTAGAAGAATGGCATGTGAGAGGATGGAACAGGTTGAAATGTGTTTAAAATGTTTATTCAGAGGTTTTGGAAAAGGAACCAAAGAAAAATATGCTGATATAATGATTTGCGGACCAAATTAGGTTTTTTTGTGTTAAGTGAAGTATGTGTTTAACAACTTTTTATGTTTGCCACTTTTAATGCGCTTTGGGAAAATTTGACGGAGGTTAAGTAAAAATTTGTGATGATTTTGGGTTAATTGTACATCTAAATTCTTTGGAAGGTTCTCTAAAGAAATCTTGAGGCATGCTCAAAGTCTTTCTGAGGGGAATTCAAAGATTGATTTAGGTAATCTAGAAAAAAATTCTCTGATTACAAAAAGAAGAAAGAAAAACGGAGGTTGTTATCAATGATTCCCCTCTAGAATCAAAAAAGGGAAAATAAATGATTGAAGACATCATTGACATTTCAGATGAAAAGGAGAAAGAATATTTGACTGGTACTGAATTCCCTAATCTTAATGACATCCAGTCTATGATAGTTGAAGGAAAAATGAAGAAGATTGGTGAAATGTGGAATGTTGCCTTGTCTATTGACAAACTAACAATTGATGATGCACTAGTAGATTATCTACTTTGGAAAGATATTGAAGTATATGTTGTTTTTGATTTCTTCCCAGAAAATCTAATTGAGATTTTTGAAGAAAGGATGTTGATTGAAGGTTCAAAAGGATATAAGATGGGAATCTTGGTGGAAAGGAGATGTAAAAAGGCTATGCAAATATTGTCTGGATTGATTGTTGATGCAAAGAAGTGTGCTAAAGAAATTTTAGATGTTTACAAATATTGTCTTCAGTGGCCTGTAGTTGTGGATAGTCTAAAAAGAAGAATTAAAGTGATTGAAGCTGAGGTGAATGACATTGGAAAGAATTTTGATATATTTGAAGATAAAGAATGAAAGCAAAGGATAAGAGTTGGTGAAATACATGTTGAACTAATCATTACACAAAGACAAAGAGATGAGTTGATAAATACCTTCTAGCTCCTTAAAGAAATTGCTGAAGTCCACTTAGAGCATCTTTCTAGAATTCTTATTGATGCAAAAGATGTTGAGAAACAATGTTCTGTTGTAGATTGGGCACTCTCTTTTACTCTGTTGGGATTATTGGAAAGTACATGCACAAAAATGGAGTCTGTTGTTTTCAACTAGAATATGTTGTTTCCAGTTCTCAAAGAAAGGTATAAGAAAGTGTTCCAAGTGAAGAATGTCATCTTCACTTAATTTATGTTTTCTTAAAAGCTCTGGATTGTTAGAAGCTTTTGAAGCTTTGGAAGTCTTTTTAAATTTTGATGTCACCATGTCTACACTGATGTTTTTTTTGGCATCCTTTGCCATTGATGTCAAAGGGGGAGAGTGTTGGAGATAGTGGAGAGATAATTTTGTTTTCATGTTGCCATCAATGACAAAGGGGGAAATTGTTGGAAAGTTATCTATATGTTATCATTGATGTCACCATGTTGGAAGTTTGGTTCGGTACTCTTAAACCATTGTGTATAATTGACTTATCTTCTCTAGTGGTTGATCTAGTATTTTTGGTGCCTCTCCGGTATTCTAGTCCACATTTCTCCATAGTTGACAATTTTTGGTTGTGATTTTGGGAAACTACTAATCGATGTTAAAGGCATGCATGATTAGGTTATTTTGTGTCCTCGTGCTTGTACAATGAAGTGACATTATTTTGTTGGTTTCTTTGAAGACTATTTCTAGCCCACTTGTTAAGATAATTTTGATATGATAGGAAAACTTATGTGTGAGCTATTTCTTAGTTCGAGCCAACATAGTGTAACGTGCTAACAGTTAAATTTCATTTTGAAAATAATTTTTGGAGCCAACACTTGATATCTTTTATAAATGAATTTCATTTAATTATTCCAACCTAATTGATGCTTGCGATGGAGATCAGATATAAATATATGGAAAATAGTTTTGAAGGATGATGAAATGAATAGTGTGTGTGTGTGTGAGAAAGTAGAGAAGAGATAAAAGAAATAATGAGCGTGTAATGAATAATTTGTAAGGTAGTAGTTGAGGTGGAAGTGAGCAAAGAATGAAGGGTGTAAAGTTAGAATATTGAGCATCACTAGAACTATATCACCACATGATAGGTCCATCTTTCTAGTTCATTTTGGGTTGTAAAGCCTCATTCTACTTTGTATAGTCCTTTGTAGGAAGTGAGCCTCCCTATTGGATAGTGAGTCCTTTTGTAGGTAGTGATCCTCCTTATTGGAAAGTGAGCCCTTTTTGTAGGCAGTGAACCTCTTTTGAAAAAACTATATAGTGTGAGTTAACCCTCACCATGGTTTTTCCCTTATTGGGTTTTCCACATAAAAAATATGGTGTTCATTGTGTTGATTTGATTTTTGTTATTTATGTTTCATGCTCATATTCAATAATAGAATAGTGTGGTTGAAAATTTGATAAGTGATAAATTTTTAAGTTTAACTTTGTGTGACAACTGATTCACCTTGCCCCCCTCTCAGTTGTCTTGCACCTGTTTAATAATTACTACTTATGCATTATGTTTCTTTGTGACCATATTTATTATAGAAGAAATAGATACCATTAAAAAAGGGATACCTTTATGCATTAGGCTGTCTCGCTAGCGGTCTCCTTGTAAAATTTCTTGAATTTCTCTTCTGATTCCCTTTATTTTGAATCCTCTGATTCTCCTTAGAACTTTCACCTGCATCATTTCCTAAACCAACTTTTTCTTTACTTAATTTCTATCCAACAATCAATTCTCCTAGTTTATTGGAACTTAATTTGAAATTAGTATCATAGAGCTTCACTTTTTCCAATTCAACCCTCAAGTTTACCACCTCTTGTTCAAGTTTAGAGCATTCATCAAATTTTTTTTTGCACCATTTTATTCATACATTCTGCAATTCTCTTCTTTTCTTCCACTGTTACTTTCAATCCAATTATCTCTTGTCTCAACTGCTCACTCACTTTTTTGTTCCTTTCTTTGAATTTCTTTAATTGTTCTTTCAGCTTCCAGACACATTCATTAGCTTCATCTACATTCTCCTTCAAATGTATGTTCTCAGTTTCATCTCTGTCAAGATCCTTAAGTGTAGTCTAGAGTTCTTTATCATCCATTTGATTAGCCATCAGGATCCTCCTTAAGCGGTAAAGCTCTACACCAAGGAACCAAAGCTCCGATACCAATTATTAAAAAGATGTAGGACAATTGAGAGGAGGGGGGTGAATCAATTGTCATAGAATTCAAACTCAAAAAATTCAACACATATCCATTCCATAATCATTGTTATTTTTCATTAAGTGTGAGCATGAAACATAGATAACAAAAAATAATTTAACATAGTAAACAGAGAAATTTTTACATGGAAAACCTAAGGGAAAAACCACAGTGAGGATTAGCTCATAGTATAGAGTATTTCCAAACTAAAAATAAAAGGCTCACTACCAAGGACTCACTTCCCTAAAAGGACTCATTGTCCAAATACAAAATCTTACTAATTACAAGAGAGGCTCACTACCTACAAAATGATTTACAAAACAAAATTGGGCTTTATAGCCAAAATGAACTGAGAATGGTGGATCTAACAAGTGTTGATGCAGTTTTGATGATGCTCAATAGACTGATTCAACACACTTCATCCTTTTTGCTCACTTCTAGACTGCTTTATTAATTTCAAATATACACACTTCTATTCATTTGTCTCTATCTCACTTCTTCACACTAAAACTGTCCAACATATTCATTTATATACCTGCTCTTTCTTGCAAGCATCAATTAGGTCATTCTAATTAGATGCATTTCATATTTGCCAAAAATACCAACCATCGGCTTTAATCATTCACAAAATATTTCAAGAAGATAATTCAAACTTTAGTTATGTCGGCAATGACCTAAAACTGGTCACACATCTACAGAGAAAAATTAATTCACCATATCATAATTACCCCAAGAAGTTGGAGAGGAATATACTTTAAAGAAATAAGAAAGAAAAACATTTTGTACGAGCACCAAATACATGAGATCTTGAGAGTACGTGCTCTTGATTCGTACAAACCATTTCCTAAAACCACAAGCATCAACAACTAACTACTTGAAAATGCAGGCTAAAATACCAGAGAGTGTAGCTCGAATACTAGTTCAGATACTGGACCAAAATACCAGATCAAGCACTATCTTATCCTTGCATTCACAACATGGTGACATCAATGACAACACAAAACTATAGAGATACTCAATCTTCTTTTTTTTTCCAACAAACTATATTTTAAGAAGATAGAAAGGGATCCCTTGTGGCAAGGAATGCACCTAATGCAAGGCTACCCAACCTTTTCCCCTTAAGTGTAGGTACAAAGATGATCCAAGATGAATGATGACATGCTGCTCCTTGTAAAATGAAATTTGATTGCATAAAGCCTAGTTTATACCTCCATTCATGGTAATGGGTATTATATGATACTAAACTACCACATGGAAAGGAGAAAATTTCATATATCTTAATCTATTATTCGATCAAATTTATCACTGTAAGAATCAAATTCTTCCAATTTATTTTTAAAAGCATGCCATTCATCAATAATGTGTCCATATGTTCTATGATACACACAATAGGATATGTTTTTTATTTTACTATTTAGTATCTCTTCTTTCTCTCACAAGCAGTAAAGTAATGAATCCTAATTGCAAAAGTGCTCAATCTTAGATAAAGGATTTTGGGCAGTTAACAATCATTTTCTAATAGGACCATGAATCTTGTGTATCTATTTTCTCATAGGATTAGCATCATTTTCTAGAACAATCTTATGTATGACTATCTTAGGATTAGTCCTTGACATATCCAAATAAGTCCAATAAAAAATTCCAAGGAAATCATGTAGCAACGTTTTGTGATATTCTTGTTCATCATCATTAAGAAATTTTCCTATTCAAAGCACCTTTTCCTCATTATATGGGTCCATTGGTATGTTTATGATGTCTCCCACAAGTAACACATTATGATTTGAAACATTAGGAATTGTTTCAGATTTATATTATTCACCATCACATAATTAAATTTCTTTCCCAAAGTATCCTTTAGCATTTAGACAATAGGAAAATCCATGATTATGATGATGGCTAGGAAAAGTTTCATACATACCCAAAAATTCGACCAGGGATTCATCAGTTTGAAAAATATCCAATGACATATTGTTACTTGTGGTATCTATCAACCCAAGATGAACTAAATTGGTGATTGTTTTAGAATAATTTTTTGTGATGGCATTGACATTGAGTGAAGGTATTTTTGATTCTTTCACATCATTTGAAGGATAGTAACCAATACCCCTTGTTGCTTCTTGTGTGTTTAGATCTATGGGGATATAAATACCTTATTCTTTTATTCCACATCCTTTTCCATTATAGCCAAATTATTTCAAAATTTGATAACCTCTTCCATAAATAGCTTAGATTTCTTTAAAATAAGGTGGTTTTTCATAATCACTTTCATCATGAAATATTCATTTTGAGCGTGATAAACTAGAGTTGGCTCAACAAACATTTATTGAGGCATTAGGAAATGATTTTTTGCCTCTACACAAATATTTGTGGTCAATTTTGTGCATTTTTTACTTGTAGGATTCTTATAGTTAGTGAAAAAGGTAGTGTTCATGAAGGAATGGAAAATATGTGTAGAGCCTTTAAATTATACACATACTATGCAATGGCATTAAATCATTTACCAAACCATTTTTTCTTCACTACAGGGAAACATTTTCTTGTGGAGCATTTGACTGAGAAAAATCTTGTTTCAACTGACCACCTTCTCATGAAATCTCATTCATATTATAATGTTACATGATCTTATCATATTATAGGTGATTATGACACCACTGGCTACTACTACATGAAATCAGTCAAGGAGAGCCAAAGGCCATGAATTTTTTTGGATAGGTTCAATTGAAGCTAAGAGATCTTAAGAGTTCTCTCTCAAATTTTGAAAAGGTTTTGGAGGTCTACCCCAACAACTATGAGAGCTTAAAAGTTGTAGGCCATATATATGCTCAACAAGGGCATGTAAAGAAGGCTTTGGAAATTTTTAGAAAGGTAACTTGCATAGATCCACATGATGCCCATGCATTTATTAAGATGGGTGAGTTATTAATATCATCAGACCCTAATGCAGCCTTAGATTCTATTAAGATGCCAAAGTATCTTATGAAGAAGAGAAGAGAATAAGTACTCATTCAATTGTTAAACAACATTGGGGTTCTTCATTTTGAGCGTGATGAACTAGAGTTGGCTCAAAAAACTTTTATGGAGGCATTAGGAAATGATGTTCTACCTCTATAAATCTTTGTGGTTAGTTTTGTGTATTTTTACTTGTAGGGTTCTCACAGTTAGTGTTCATGAAGGAACATAAAAGATGCATAGAACCTTTGAATTATACCCGTATTGAGAAATGTCATTGAATCATTTAGAAAACCATTTTTTCTTCACTACAGGGCGACATTTTCTTATGGAATAGTTGATTGAGACAACTCTTGTTTCAACTGACCACTCAATCATGAAATATCATTTATATTATAATATTGCATGATATTATCATAGTAAATGTGATTATTACACCACTTTTTGGTACTACATGATATTAGTCAAGGAAAACTAGAGGCCATAGGATTTTGTGGATAGATTCAATTGAAGTTGGGAGATCTTAAGGGTTCTCTCTCAAATTTTGAAAAGGTTTTGGAGGTCCACCCTGATAACTATGAGAGCTTAAAAGTTGTAGGCCATATATATGCTTAGCAAGGGCTGGAAGAGAAGGCTTTGGAATTTTTAAGAAAGGAAACTCACATAGATCCACCTAATGCCCATGCATTTATCAAGATTGGTGAGTTATTGTCAGAACCCAGTGTAGCCTTAGATTCTCTTAAGATGCCAAAGTCTCTTTTGAAGAAGAGAAGAGAAGAAGTACCCATTCAATTGTTAAACAACATTGGGGTTCATTTTAAGCGTGATGAACTAGAGTTGGCTGCACAAACTTTTATGGAGGCATTAGGAAATGACAATTGGGTTGAATTCATAAATAAAATCCCCAATGCTAATTTTGTAGTTTTTCCCATGCTCTTTAAGGATATGAGATTCTTCCATCGACTAGAATAAGGTGGTGTTTCACTTGAGTTACCATGGGATACAGTCACAACACTATTTAATCTTGCTAGGTTGTTTGAACAACTACATGATACTAAAAAATCAAATCATTTATATAGGCTAATATTGTTCAATGAGAAGAGGGATCCAAAGGTGGAAGCACAACATCTTAAGCAAGCTAGAGAAATATATTGTAAAGTGTTGGCATAGAAACTAGGAAATTTTTATGCTACAAATGGGGTAGCCATTGTGCTAGCTAAAAGAGGTCAATTTGATATTGCAAAGGAAATTTTTACTTAGGTACAAGAAGCTACAATAGGAAACATCTTTGTTCAGATGCCTGATGTGTGGGTAAATCTAGCACATGTTTACTTTGCACAAGGATACTTTATACTTGTAGTGAAAATGTATCCCAATTGTTTGAGGAAATTCTATTTTGGCACTAACAACCAAATTTTATTATATTTAGCTTGAGCACATTATGAAGCAGAATAGTGGCAAGATTGTAAAAGAACATTATTAAGAGTAGTAGAACATTATTAAGAGCAGTATGTAATGACGGTTTCAAATTACCTCTAAATTCACTATAGAGGGTGTCCCCAAATCCAATTTTTTCTACAAGGGGCCTCGAGAAATTCAAATTCATTACAGAAAGCTCTAAATTCCTTTTCCTTGCCCATCTTTTCAAAAGTCTCTAGGTCCTCTCTAAATGCTTATCACCCATGCAAGTAGCTACTATAACTGATCAAAACACCTCATTCTAGGCTAATGAATGAAGTGAGGTCTACAATGAACGATAGAAGTGAGGCCAAGTGAGATGAATGAATCTACAATGAACATGAATAATCATGCTAATACATCATGCCAATAATTGGTTGAGTTGTTTTTTTTTTTTTAAATTGTCTAATTTAGATTTGATGACTAACTATTTAGTCATTTTATTTTTGTGACTAAATAATTTTTTAGTCAATGAACAAATTAGTCATTTATTTACTCATTTATAGCTGACTTGCAAAAAATGAGTAGAATTTAGTCATTTTTAGTTGTTGTGACTAAAAGGTTTTTTCACCTAGTAATTTATTTACCAAATTTTACTAGTGACCTCAAGGGGTATACAAAATTTTAACATCTAAGGGGAGAAATGAGAAACACCTCAAGGTGCACAAAATTTTAACATCCAAGGGGATAAACAACAAAGCCACACCTCAGTTATAGTCTTGAGTGATAGGTACTCATAGTATAAAGTAGAAGCTTATGTTATTTCCCTTGTTTTCCAATTTAGTGTTTCATTTCCCTTTTTATATTTTATAGTTTTTTGTACATGTAATCACCTATACTCCATTGATATAGGGTGTGTTTATAACCCATGAATGCATATATAGTGCCAACACTATCAAAATATTATGAGCCCCTAGTTGATAATTAAATGAAGTCTCTCATGAAAGATGAAATTTTTAGTTAGGAATCCACCCTTTGTATTGTGTGTCTACCTATAGCACCAAGTTTATCAAACATTAAAGATTCCTTACACCTCCTACCCCACAAGTAGTGAATGAACCTCAATCCAAACCAGGTATCCTCCCTTGAGCACATGGTATGTATGTTGTGGTTCCCTCTACACCATCCTATAAAGGACCAAGGGATAACCATGTAATTAAATTTGTGCCTTTGAAAGAAAAGCTAGTCTTTAGGTAGAAACATATGAATCTAGTGGTCTCCCAACCAAAATTGGTCCCTTTAATTCCTCCTCCAAATTAAGAAAAATATACCAATGTTGGGGAACACCCCAATTACCCCTTCACAAGTTGAAGCTCATGTGAGAATAAATAGAAGTGCAAAGAGCATAAATGAAGCTGCCATGCTATAGCTCATCAACTTGTTGAAGAGCATAAAATAGTACCTAATGACCAGCCATCCATCCAACTAAATGTTAGTGAGATACTTCCCACCCATTCATCTTCATTATCCCCTAACTCCACCTCACCACCCTCGCCAAACCATGAATCTAAACCTTGTTTTTTACAACAAAAAAAGAATAAAAATATCACTAGATAAAAACATGGATGTTAGTGCTCGTAATCATGCTAATAGAACTAATATGCAACCTATTGTGATATGTTTAGATAGTGAAGAAGAGGATAAAATAGAACAAAAATAAGACCATAATGAGTTAGCTACCTTATGTTTTCCAAATTAATAAATTTAGACAGGGAAAACCATGATGATCCTCTTGAGGAGAGTGACCCACCATGTGTTGAATGTGGTAGTTCTCCCTCACTCTGTAATTGACATCCTTGTTTCAATAATATATATTTTTTAATTTCAATAATAGAAAAATAGAAACACATTGTGGTGAAATTCGGGTCTAAACATCTACAATTACCCATTAAAAATTATTATTAATAAAATATTTATAATAAAATATTTGATTAAAAACTAGTAATAAATATCCATGCATTAAATATTTGAGTTGAGGATCTAATTCTAATAAATTAGGGAAAGATTTTATTTATAGCAAAAGTCATTCATTTTAGTAAATTGTCACTATAAAATAATATAGTGAAAATTTTGATTAAATCTAATCATATATATATATATATTGCAATTGACATAATATGTTGAATGATAGAAAATATTATTTTTTTTAGTTTGATGAGGTTGAAAAGTAGGACACATTATCATTCTTTCACCCATTACTAACATTGATCTTTGATATCTAAGTTACATTTGAGGATAGGTGTTCATCAACATCTTTGGGGAATCTATTGAATTGTTAGGGTCGATTCTTCTAGGCTGAGTTATTTTTTATAGTTTGGAGCAAATATTTTAAGACAACATTCACCATTATTGATGCAAGAGCATCCAAGGGTGTAAGGGCAATCTTGCATCACCCAAAAATAGTTAAATTTCAAGTTTCTCAGTTTTTAGATGTTTTTACATTTTTGGATACCCTTTTCATCATAATAAAATTACCAATTTATGGTTTTTATTTTCTATTCCTGGGTTGAAAGATATTGCAGTTTTAGTTTCCTAGATTTGCACCTAAAAATATTTTGAGTTATATTTGAGGCACTTAGAGTTCCTGGAATGGCCCCAAAACTTGTTGAAATCAGCATAGCCGATCTCAAGTGCGTTATTGACTTCGAGACCTTTCCAGCGGTTCAAACGGTTCGCGAATCAGAGTCCTGGATCAAAAGTTATGGCCTCGGGAAGTTGGCACACTTTCTAGAAGATACAATTGCAAATGTTCTTTTGAAATTTGAACTTCAAGTTGTAATTTTTCAGTGCCAAACCGCCTAAACTCAAATTTGAATGTTGTTTTGGCTCCAAGCTAAAGAGGAGCTCTATTTATGGGTGGGTTTCTAATTTTTGGGTAACTTTTTGGGGACAAGCTCGCATATTGTGAAAGGGTGATTCTATAGCTTTTTGTAACTTGCATGTGTTGTAGAACTTG
>VDFB02168128.1:0-17254 GCA_007258455.2 Sequoia sempervirens
ATATGATTTGTAATATTAAGTTCGAGGAGTCTCCAGGAGGAGGTTTTACACTCGGTATGATGTCCTACTGACAGGTTGGGGTCTCGATGACATCTTGTGCATCGGTATGACCCTTGAGAGCTCATCATGAAGTATTCTTGACTTGCCGATGTCTCACTAAAAGACATGTGGAGCTCGATGGAGTGGAGTGCATTCGGGGTGACATCAATATACTTTCGCCGATAGAAGATGAGAAGAGTTCACCATGTTGTCTGGCCGAATGTGATTGTCTTGGTGACCACAGAGGCAATATTAATATGACTTTGGGGCTCGACAGGAGCTCTCATTGACGGTTTCAAGCTATGCCGATAACCACAAGAAGATTTAATCACATTGGGGAGACATGATTAGTGTCTCACAAACATGTGATTCTATAGGAGGAGCTTTTGACCACCCAAAGAATCTGTGTGGAGTATACCCGACCAATCAGAGAGATCTGAAAGCGAGCCGTGGCAGTTTGACTAGGATGAAGAACATTAATGAAATGAAAAGAAACATGTATCTGTTCTGAGCTCAGGAGCATTCAAAGCACTTAGCCGAAGAGGTTCAAGGAGGACACGAGGATCAGAAATGAATGTGGTAGTTGCAAAAGATCTGAAGGCTTCTTCGAGGAATGACTCTTCACTGACATGGACACGCAGGGTGTAGCATTAAATTCAATCAAAAGATCTAAGGAGAGATAGATCCTGAGGACTGATATTTTGTAAACCCTAAGGGGCTAACACATTTTGATATATAAGGCATTTTTTCCTTTTTTGTAGGGAGTTTGGATTATGCATTTCAGAGAGTTAGTGATTTTTCTGAAATCCTTTCTCAGCTAATGTATATTTTTGTAACTCAACTCAAATCTGGAATAAAACACAGAGTTTACCTCAGAAGCCAGTGTTAATGTTTGTATTACTCTCATTTCTATATTTTTAGGTTATGCAAGTTTTCAACTATGTTTTTCTAAATCTGTATTCATACCTTAAAGCTGTGAAATCCATCTTTCCTTCTTGAGATATGTATGTAGATCAAGCCTTTTGAGAATGATGCATAAGTCTAAAGGGGTATGTTGACTAAGTAAAATACTAATAATTAGCTTTCTAATGTATGATTACCTTGTTTTATTTCATAATTTATTATAAGTTCGGTGTATCACCTTAGGATTTAATCTTCATTTTAATGCATTCTCCCTCTCCCTTTCCCTTCAAAGAATCAGTAGTTTAGGTGATAGCACAAAGGAAGCTGGCCTTCTCTGGAGGTTCATTTCAACTTAAGGTGACCCACAGCCTCGAAGTGATCCCATGTTTCTCTAGAAAGCTCAGTTTCATCACTATGCCTAGGGTGCATTTCTGGTAGACAATAGTTCTAATCACATGACTAAAGATAAGAGTAAGTTCACTAAACTTGAAAATTATGATGGTGATTTAGTCATGTTTGGTGATGATTCAGAAGCTAAAATTTGTGGGAAAGGTTCAATTAGTTTTGATGGAGTACACAACACTGATGATGTATATTATGTGAAGGGTTTGAGGCATAACCTTTTGAGTGTTGGAAAATGTGTATCAATGGTTTTAAACTTGTGTTTCAGAATAATACCTGTGAAATCAAAAAAGGATCCAGAAATGGAGATATGGTTGTTGTTGGAAGGAGAACTCATGGAAAAATCTATCAACTTAAGGGAGTTGATGGTCAATGCCTTGTATCTCAAGTCAGTGAAAGTTGGTTATGGCACTAGAGAATGAGGCATGTAAACTTTGATAATCTAGTTAAAATTAGTTCAAAAGAAATTGTCCAAGGTATGCCTAAAATCACAAGGCTTGCTAATACTATTTGTAGAAGTTGTCAATTGGGGAAACAAACAAGATGCAACTTTAAGGGAAAAGAGCACTCTACTACCAGAATGCTAGAGTTAATTCACACTGATCTCTATGGTATGACTAGAACAGGAAGCCTAAATGGTGACATGTATTTCATGCTTCTTATTGATGATTTTTCTTAAATGACATGGTTTTCTTTTCTTAGGGAAAATACACAGGCTCTGGATAGGTTTAAGGTGTTCAAAGCAAGAGTGGAAAAGGAAGTAAATCTGAAAATCAAGTGTTTGAGATC
This sequence comes from Sequoia sempervirens, assembly GCA_007258455.2. NCBI lineage: Eukaryota > Viridiplantae > Streptophyta > Pinopsida > Cupressales > Cupressaceae > Sequoia > Sequoia sempervirens. The sequence continues at coordinate 2,134 of VDFB02168128.1, forward strand.
TGATAGAGGTGGAGAAGTCACTTCTAGCGAGTTTAATACATTCTATGAGCAGCATGGCATAAAGAGACAATTTTCTACTCCGAGAACCCCTTAGTAGAATGGGGTACTTGAGAGGAAAAATAGGAAAATACAAGAAGCTGCAAGAACCATGATGAAAGAATGAAATGCACTGGATGTGTACTGGAGAGAGGAAATACACACTACTATTTATGTTCTTAATAGAGTCTAGATTAGAGGTAACAACACAAAGACACCTTTTGAGTTATGGACTAGTAAGACTCCTACTATGAAGTACTTCAAGGTATTTGGAAGCATATGTTACATTAAAAGAGATGATGAAAATATTGGAAGTTTGATGATAGATGTGATGAAGGAATTTTTCTTGGATACTCTACTACTAACAAAGCATATAGATGCTTCAATAAGAGATTAAGGAAGATTGTTAAAAGTGCTAATGTGGAAGTTCATAAAGACATACACAAATAGGTAAATTGAGATAAGTGAAGTTGAACCTGGTGATCCCATCTATGGACAACTACTCGAGGAGAATAAGGAGAAGGAAGAAGAGAAAGAAGAACAAATTGAAGAAGAAGAGGAGAATGAACTAGAACATGTTGTTAAGACTCCTAACTATGTGTAGAAGAATCATCTAGAGGAACAAATAATTGGAGATAAGAGTGAAGGTGTGAAGACAAGAAGTAAAGTGGCAGCTAAGGTAAATTTGTGTTTACTCGCTAAAATCAAACCTAAGTTTGTGAGTGAAGCATGTGAAGATGAGAGTTGGATGAAGGCTATGAAAGAAGAGTTGCAACAAATAGAAAAGAATCAGACATGGGAATTAGTCCCTATACCTATGAATAAGAATGTAATTGGTTCAAAATGGGTGTTCTGGAATAAGTTGAATGAAAATAGAGAAGTTATAAGGAATAAGGCAAGACTTGTATGTAAGGGATATTCATAAGTTGAAGGCATAGATTTTGAAGAAATTTTTTCCCCTGTAGCTAGAATGGAAGCTATTAGAATGTTTTTCAGAATTTTCTTCCCACAAGTATTTCAAAGTGTATCAGATGGATGTCAAGTCAACATTTCTAAATGGTGAATTGGAGAAAGAAGTGGACATGGAACAACCTAAAGGATTTCAATTATCTAATAAACCAGATATGGTTTGTAAGTTGAAAAAGGCATTGTATGGACTGAAGCAAGCTCCTAGAGCTTGGTATGCAAGATTGGATAGATACTTGACAAAGCAAGGATTCAACAAAGTCTTTGTTGACAACAATCTAAACTTCAAAGTGCAAGGTAACAAAATGTTGATAGTAGTTGTATATGTTGATGATATCATCTCTGGTGGAAATGAAGGCATGTGTAAATTTTTTTTTGAAGAAATGAAAAAATAATTTGAGATGTCCATGATTGGTGAGTTGAATTTCTTTCTTAGTCTTCAAGTGAATCAAACTGATAAAGGGATATTCATTTCACAATCTAAGTATGTAAAAGAGCTGTTGAAGAAGTTTGAAATGGATGAATCCAAATTGGTTAGTACTCCTATGGTAACCAGATGTAAGCTAAGCAAAGACGATGAATCTTCTAAAATTGATTAGAGAAAATACAGATCTATGTTTGGTGGACTGTTGTATCTTCACTTCTGAGACCCGAGGATATTATGCATATAATATGTCTAGTTGCTAGCTTTCAAATAGAACATAAAGAGGCGCATGTTACAACTACTCTGAGGAGGATATTTAGATATCTTAAAAGGTACACAAATTGCATGGCAACATGGTATCCTAAGGGTGTTGATTTGAGTGAAGGGCATCCGGTGGTGTAAGGGCAATCTTGCATCACCCAAAAATAGTTAAATTTCAAGTTTCACCGGTTTTAGATGTTTGGATACCCTTTTGTCATAATGAAATTCTCAATTTATGATTTTTATTTTTTATTCACAGGTTGAAAGATATTGCAGTTTTAGAACACTCAAATTTGCACGAAAATCTTTCAAGTTAGATTGAGCATAGAGTTGGATGGCCCGAAACTTGCCAAAATTGGTGTAGCAATTTTTGGCGCGTACTGACTTTGAGACCTTTCTAATGGTTCAAACGGTTTGCGAATCAGAATCCTGGATCAAAAGTTATGGCCCCGTGAAAGTGGCGCACTTTCTAGAAGATACAATTGCAAATGTTCTTTTGAAATTTGAACTTCAAGTTGTAATTTTTCAGTGCCAAACCGCCTAAACTCAAATTGAATGTTGTTTTGGCTCCAAACTAAAGAGGAGCTCTATTTATGGGCGGGTTTCTAATTTTTGGGTAACTTTTTGGGGACAAGATCACATATTGCGAAAGGGTTATTCTGTAGCTTTTTGTAACTTGCATGTGTTGTAGAATTTGGGGATTTGAGATCCTCTGCATGTAAGAAGCTCCATTTTTCTAAAATAATAAGAGTGTCTCTTGTTTGTGGGTTATTTTCTAAGTCTCGGGCTCGCCTTCATCAAAGCATTGTAGTATCCAGGCGGGTTTTCTTGGCGTGTGTGGCCAAATGGCCCGATCGTGGGATTAGTTCACACAGGACCATGGTTGTGGAGTCGAGTTAAGAAAGATGCCTCTAAGAGTGATTCTGGTAAGAATGGTGGTACCCGGAGGTGAATTGACTGATAGAAATCTTGGTGGAAGAGATACCTTTGGCTGACCCTCGGAGACAAATTGGCCCAGCGTTACAGAGCGGTGAGAAGGTTAAACTTGGGGAGAAGCGAGGATGAAGGAGTAAGAAGGTTCAAATGTAGAAGAGGAAGAAAGAAGAAAGCAATTGATCAAGACCAAATCGCGGCTAATAGGGCCATTTTGAAGATCAGGAAAAGACCAAGAGTAGAAGTCCCCAGTTATTCTGGAAGTCTGAACCCGGAAGAGCTGATCGACTAGATCAACGAGCTAGAAGAATATTTTGAATATGAGGAAATAGAGGACCTAAATCGAGTTAAGTTTGCAAAATGAAGGCTGAAGGGCCATGCGGTATTTGGTGGAAAGAGGTCAGTTGGAAAGAAATCAAAGAGGAAAAGGAAATATCACTAGATGGGATGTATAGTAGAGAAACTAAAAAGAAGCGGTTCATACCCGGTGGACTCTGAGTTAGATCTATTGGAAGAAATTACAGGAGTTGGAAACAGGAAGCAGATCGAGTGAAAGAATATCTTGAAGATTTTCACAAGATAATCATCATAGCGGGCCACCACCAGGCCCGATAAGGAAGAGTAGCGATATCTTAATGGGTTACAACCGAGCATTGAGGAGGGTCGCCTAGACAAAATGACCACCATTGAGGATGTGTATCAGTTTGCTTTGAAGGTGGAAGAGAAGCTGAACAAAAGATTTGATAGCAAGCAAAAAGGGCGAGGAGGTCAAAGTGGAAGGGGCAATGGAAGACCTTCAGGAAGCCGAAATGATGATGAAAAGAAAAGTGAAGATGTGGGTACCGGCCGAAGCCAAAGGAATGACAACTTCTACCACCCTCGTGATCAAAACAGTGGTGATCAAAGAGGTAGAGGATGAGGGAGATATGGAAAAGGATCACGGAAGAGGTGGTTTCAAAGGAATGTGTTTCGGTGTGGAGAAGAAGGGCATCGAGCCTATGAATGTCCACAACACCAAGGAAGGGCAGAAAAAATGCCAGAAGGTCATGGAAGGGTTGCGCATGCAGATGAGGAGGCCCAATATGAACATTCAAATGATGCTGAAAGGGGAGAAACCCTAGTAATTAGGAGATCCCTAGTGACTGAAGAAAAGGAACCAGAATAGAGGAAGAATCTATTTCGCACAAGGTGCAAGTGTGAAGGAAAATGTTGTGATGTCATTATTGGCGGTGGGAGCACCGATAATCTCGTGTTAGAAGAGATGGTCACAAAGCTGAAGCTGAAGAGGGAAAGGCACCCACATCCGTATCGGATTGCCTAGTTGCAGAAAGACCACAAAGTTTTGGTCAATGAGCGGTGCCTAGTAAAGTTCAAGATCGAGCTACCATGATGAGGTACTTTCTGTGATATCATTCCCATGGATGCATGTCACGCATGTTGTTGGGAGGTAATGGCAGTTCGATAGGCGAGCTATACATGATGGCCATGCAAACACTTATTCCTTGACAAAGGATGGGGTTAGTCACAAGTTGAAACCCCTGAAGGAGACCGAAGAAAATGTATGCAGTAGTGCTAGAATTTGTTATGTAGATGGAAGAAATTTTTTAGAAGGTATGAAGCATGAGCATGTGTGTTATGCATTGATTCCTAGAGTGAGTAAGGAGGATAGTGAGAAGGTTCCAGAAGAAGTCTTTGGGATGTTGGATGAGTTTCAAGATATTGTTTTTGATAATGTACTTGAGGGTTTACCACCAATAAGGAAGATCGATCATCTGATTGGCTTGATTCTTGGAGCCGGTTGTCAAATAAAAGGCAGCTCATAGAATGACTCTAGCAAAAATGAGGAGTTGAGCAGAGACAAGTTCAAGAGTTGTTGAGAAAGAGGGTTTGTCTGAGGAGAGTTTGAGTCCATGTGCGGTACTGCGGTGCACTAAAACAAGAAGGATGGGGAGTGGAGGATGTGTCTGATTCTGAGCCGCAAACAAGACCAACAATCAAGTACAATTTCCCCTACCAAGATGGATGACGATGGAATGTTTGAGTGGAGCTCAATACTTACAAAAGATTGATCTAAAGAGTGGATATCACCAGATCCGGATTCGAGAGGGAGATGACTGGAAGACTGCCTTCAAGACCAAAGAGGTCCTGTACGAGTGGTTAGTCATGCCTTTTGGGCTAACTAATGCACCAAGCACATTCATGCGGCTCATGAACGAGGTACTAAAAGAATTTTTGAGAAGTTTTGTTATTGTGTATTTAGATGATATTTTGATTTTCAGTAAGACGTTGGATGAGCATCTGATGCATATTCAGAGAGCCTTTGAGAAGTTAAGAGAAGAGAAACTGTTGATTAATTTGAAGAAGTGCAATTTTGTGAAGAGGGAGTTAGTGTACTTGGCGTTTGTTGTCTCGGCAGAAGGTCTGAAGATGGACCAAAAGAAGGTGAAGGCTATTATGGAATGGCCTACCAGGCTTATCTTGGCCGAGATATTTCAATGGTTTGGCTAGTTTTATAGAAAGTTCATTAGAAACTTTAAGAAGTATTTGTGGACCCACGGCTAAAACAATGAGAGGGGATAGAAAATAATTCAAGTGGAGCACTGGAGCAGCAAAGAGTTTTGAACTGTTGAAGCAGAAGGTAACAAAGCAACCTATTCTAGCCCTCCCAAATTTCAACAAGGTGTTTCAGGTGGATTGTGATGCCAGTGGTTGTGCCATTGGAGCGGTGTTGAGCCAAGAAGGTAAGCCCATTGCCTATTTCAGTGAAAAGTTAAATGATGCCAAGAGAAAGTATTCTGTATATGATCAGGAATTTTATGCAATAGTTCAAGCATTAAATAAATGGAGACATTATTTGTTGCGAAGGAATTTGTTCTATATCGCGATCTCGACCTTCTGATTACCCTAAATAGTAAGGAAAATTAAATCGAGAGGCATATGAAATGGGTAGAGTTTTTCTTGGGAGTTATACCTTTGTTTTGAAACATAGAATTAGGAAGTCAAATAGGGTTGCGGATACCTTAAGTAGAACATACATTGATGACAAAGATGTAGATTGAAGTAGTTGGGTTCAATGAACTTAAGACACTGTACGTAGAAGATCCTGATTTCGCAAAGGCTTGGAAAGCTTGCAAGGAACCTGTTACAGTGGACAGGACAAGGTGGCTGGATTTCATAATCCAGGATGGCATGTTATTTAAAGGAAGTCAATTGTGTATCCCGAGGAGTTCCATGAGAGAGAACCCGATAAAGGAGAAGCATAGTGGAGGAATGGCAGGACATTTTGGTCAGGATAAGACCATTGCCATTATCAGTGAGCATTATTATTGGCCTTAGTTGTCACTGGATGTGAAGAAGTTTGTACAAAGCTGTAGGGTATGTCAGATGGCTAAAGGAGTGAGCTAGAATACAGGGTTATATCAGCCCTTACCTGTACGAGAGAGGCCATGAGAGGATATAAGTATGGACTTTGTTCTTGGTTTTTCAAGGACACAACGAGGGAATGATTCAGTCTTTGTGGTGGTTGATAGGTTTTTGAAGATGGCACATTTTATTCCATGTCAGAAGACCCATGATGCAGTCCACATTGCTGACTTGTTCTTCAAAGAGGTGGTGAGGCTACATGGTCTGCTAAAGAGTATTGTTTCAGATCGTGACCCCAAATTTGTGGGGTACTTTTGGAGGACCTTGTGGAAGAAGCTGAAGACATAGTTGAAGTTCAGTTCTGCACATCATCCACAAACAGGTGGGCAGACAGAGGTTGTTAACAGGAGTTTGGGTAACCTTTTGAGATGTTTGGTAGGAGATAAACCCAAGGGATAATACTTGATCTTATCACAGGAAAAAAAATTGTACAACAATTCTATCAACAGAAGCACTGGTAGATCACCGTTCTAGATTGTGTATGGAGGTAGCCCCAGAACAACCCCAAAATTGAGGGAGATGGACGAAGAGAAGAAAATAAGTGCTGAAGCCGAAGATTTTGGAGAACACATCAAGGATATACATGAGAAGGTAAGAGAACATATTAACAATATGAATATGGAGTATAAGGCTAAGGCAGATAAGAAGAGGGGAGTTTCAGATTGGTGATGAAGTGATGGTCCACTTGAGGAAAGAAAGGTTTCCAGTGGGAACATATAACAAATTGAAGATGAAGAAGTTCGGTCCCTATAAATTTTTGAAGAGGCATGATTGAGGGAATGCATATGATGTAGAGTTGCCCGATGGATCCAAAATTTCCCTTGTGTTCAACATTTCAGATTTGACAGAGTATCATGAAGGTGGCGCAGAGGAAGTACCAACGATGGAACAATGTGGGATTCCAACACCTGCTTTAGAAAAGGAGGAGATTGAAGAAATCCTAGATACTCATGTGGGAAGGAGTACCATGAACAGGCAGTATGAAGAATATTTGGTGAAATGGAAAGGAAGGCCTGTTGAAGATTCATCCTGGTTGCCTAAGGTAGAGGTCGACCATTTGGGTTTTCCTCCACCATCTGAGACATGACAGGGTCACTTCTCAAATTACCCTAGATGTCTAATGCACAAGCATCCAGTGGTGTAAGGGCAATCTTGCATCACCCAAAAATAGTTAAATTTCAAGTTTTCTCAGTTTTTAGATGTTCTTACATTTTTGGATACCATTTTCATCATAATAAAATTCCCAATTTATGATTTTTATTTTCTATTCCTAGGTTGAAAGATATTGTAGTTTTAGTTTCCCAGATTTGCACCTGAAAATCTTCTGAGTTAGATTTGAGGCAATTAGAGTTCCCAGATCGTCCCCGAAACTTGCCGAAATCAAAGTAGCAATTTTGAGCACATTGTTGACTTCGAGACCTTTCCAACGGTTCAAATGGTTCACGAATCAGAGTCCCTGATCAAAGGTTATGGCACTGTGAAGTTGGCGCACTTTCTAGAAGATACAATTACAAATGTTTTTTTCAAATTTAAACTTCAAGTTGTAATTTTTCGGCACCAAACCGCCTAAACTCAAATTTGAATGTTGTTTTGGCTCCAAAGTAAAGAGGAACTCTATTTATGGGCGGGTTTCTAATTTTTGGGTAACTTTTTGGGGACAAGCTCGCATATTCTGAAAGGGTGATTCTGTAGCTTTCTGTAACTTGCATGTGTTGTAGAACTTAGGGATTCAAGATCCTCTGCATGTAAGAAGCTCCATTTTTTGAATAATAAAATTATTCTCTTATTTCTGGGTTATTTTCTAAGTCTCGGGCTGCGCCCTCATCAATTGGTATTGGAGCAATTTTTTTGAGCGTGTGGACAAATCGCCGATCGTGAGGTAGTTCGCACCAGGACCGTGGTTATGGTCGAGGTCAAGAAAGATGCCTCCAAGAGTGATGCTTGGTAGGCATGGTGGTGCTAGAGGTGGTCAAGGCAGAAAAAATGCTGGTGGAAGAGATGCACTGGCAGCCCTCTAGAGACAGATTGACGCGTTACAAGAGCAGTTGAGAAGAGGGTTAAACCCGAGGGAGGAAAGTGAGGATGAAGGAGAGGAAGACAGTTCAAATGTAGAAGAGGAAGAAGAAGCGATTGATCAAGACCAAATGTGGCTAATAAGGGCCATTTCGAAGATCAGGAAAAGACCCAGAGCAAAAGTCCCTAGTTATTCCAGAAGTCTGAACCCGGAAGAGTTGATCGATTTGATCAACGAGCTAGAAGATTATTTTGAGTATGATGAAATAGAGGACCTAGATCGGGTTAAGTTTGCGAAAATGAAGCTGAAGGGCCATGCCAGTATTTGGTGGAAAGAAGTCCAGTTGGAAAGAAATCAAAGAGGAAAAGGAAATATCACCAAATGGGATCGCATGGTAAAGAAACTGAAGAAACTATTCATACCAGTGGACTACAAGTTAGATCTGTTGAAGAAATTGCAAGGGTTGAAGTAAGGAAGTAGATCCGTGAAAGAATATACTGAAGATTTTCACAAGATAATCATCAGATCAGGCCACATAGAGGCCAATCAGGAGAAGGTAGCCCGATATCTTAATGGGTTATGACCGAGCATTTAGGAGGAGTGAAGCCTAGTCAGAATGACCACCATTGAGGATGTGTATCAGTTTGCTCTGAAGGTGGAAGAGAAGCTAAACAAAAGATTTGATGGCAAGCAAAAAGGATGAGGAGGTCAAAGTGGAAGGGGCAGTGAAAGAACTTCAAGAAGTTGAAATGATGATGAAAAGAAAAGTGAAGATGTGGGTACCAGTCGAAGCCAAAGGAATGACAACTTCTACCACCCTCATGATCAAAACAGTGGTGATCAAAGAGGTAGAGGACGAGGGAGATATGGACAAGGATCCTCGAAGAGGTGGTTTCAAAGGAACGCGGTTTCCTGTGGTGAAGAAGGGCATCGAGCCTATGAACGTTCACAACACCCGCGAAGGAAACAAAAGGCAAGCAGGTTCGTAGCTGGCTGCAGTAATATGCGCATGAGGAGGTCTAACTTCACCATCTCGATGATGTCGAAGGAGAAGGCCCATCGACTAAGAGAGCCCCAGGATCGAAAATGAACCGCACAGAGGAAGAATCCGCTTCGCATTACCCGCGTGAAGGAAAATGTTGTGATGTCATTATTGACTCGTGGGGAGCACCGATAATCTAGTCTCGTAAGAGATGATCAAAAAGTTGAAGGTGAAGAGGGAAAGACAATCTCGCGATCCGCATCGGATTGTCTCGGTTGTAGAAAGACCACAAAGTTTTGGTCACACGAACAAGGCTTCAGTAAAGCATTCCAAGATCGAGCTACCATGATGAGGTAATTGCGGATATCATTCCCCATGGATGCATTGTCACATGTTGTTGGGAGGCCATGGTGGTAGTTCGATAGGCTAGCTTATACATGATGGCCATGCAAACACTTTTCCTTGACAAAGGATGGGGTTCATCACAAGTTGAAACCCCTGAAGGAGACTGAAGAAAAGGTATGTAGTAGTGCTAGAATTTGTTATGTAGATGGAAGAAAATTTTTAGAAGGTATGAAGCATGAGCATGTGTGTTATGCATTGATTCCTAGAGTAAGGGGGATAGTGAGAAGGTTCCAAAAGAAGTTTCTGGGATGTTGGATGAGTTTCAGGATATTGTTTCTGATAATGTACTTGAGGGTTCACCACCAATAAGGAAGATCAGTCATTAGATTGACTTGATTCCTAGAGCCAGTTTGTCAAATAAGGCAGCTCATAGAATGACTCTAGCAGAAAATGAGGAGTTGAATAGACAAGTTCAAGAGTTGTTGAGAAAGGGTTTGATAAGAGAGAGTTTGAGTCCATGTGCAGTACCTACAGTACTAGCACCAAAGAAGGATGGGGAGTGGAGGATGTGTACAAATTCCTGAGCCATAAACAAGATAACAATCAAGTACAAATTTCCCTTGCTAAGGATGTATGACCTGATGGACTATTTGAGTGGAGCTCAGTACTTCACAAAGATTGACCTAAAGAGTGAATATCACCAGATCTGGATTCGAGAGGTAGATGAATGGAAGACTGCCTTCAAGACCAAAGAGGGCCTGTACGAGTGGTTAGTCATGCCTTTTGGGCTAACCAATGCACCGAGCACATTCATGCGTCTCATGAATGAGGTACTAAAAGAATTTCTAGGAAGTTTTCTTATTGTGTATTTAGATGATATTTTGATTTTCAGTAAGACGTTGGATGAGCATCTGATGCATATTCGGAGAGCCTTTGAGAAGTTAAGAGAAGAGAAACTGTTGATTAATTTGAAGAAGCGCAGTTTTGTGAAGAGGGAGTTAGTGTACTTGGGGTTTGTTGTCTCAGCAAAAGGTCTCAAGATGGACCCAGAGAAGGTGAAGGCTATTCTAGAATGGCCTACCCCAATAACTGCTACTAAGGTGAGATCTTTCCATGGTTTTCTTAGTTTTTATAGAAAGTTCATTAGAAATTTAGTAGTATTTGTGGACCCCTGACTGAAACAATGAGAGGGGATAGAAAAGAATTCAAGTGGAGCACTGGAGCGGCAAAGAGTTTTGAACTGATGAAGCAGAAGGTAACAGAGCAACCTATTCTAACCCTCCCAAATTTCAACAAGGTGTTTCAAGTGGATTGTGATGCTAGTGGTTGTGCCATTGGAGTAGTGTTGAGCCAAGAAGGTAAGCCCATTGCCTATTTTAGTGAAATTTTAAATGATGCCAAAAGAAATTATTCTGTATATGATCAATAATTTTATGCAATAGTTCAAGCATTAAAGAAATGGAGACATTATTTGTTGCCAAAGGAATTTGTTCTATCTACTGATCATCAGGCCTTGCAGTACCTAAATAGTAAGGGAAAATTAAATCAGAGGAATATGAAATGGGTAGAGTTTTTGCAGAGTTATACCTTTGTTTTGAAACATAGGAGTGGGAAGTCAAATAGGGTTGCAGATTCCTTAAGTAGGAGGCATACATTGATGACAAAGATGCAGACATGGTTGGGTTCACGAACTAAGACATCACACAATGTAAGACTCGACAGAGAGGCTTTGAAAGTTTGCAAGGAACCCGTTAAAGGATGACAAGGTGGCTAGATTTCATAATCTAGGATGGCATGCTATTTAAGGGAAGTTAATTGTGTATCCCGAGGAGTTCCATGAGGGAGAACCTGATAAAGGAGAAGCATAGTGGAGGAATGGAAGGACATTTTGGTCAGGATAAGACCATTGCCATTATCAGTGAGCATTATTATTGGCCTTAGTTGTCACAGGATGTGAAGAAGTTTGTACAAAGCTACAAGGTATGTCAGATGGCTAAAGGAGTGAGCCAGAATACAGGCTTATATTAGCCCTTACCTGTACCAGAGAGGCCATGGGAGGATATAAGTATGGACTTTGTTATTGGTTTGCTAAGGACACAACAAGGGAATGATTTAGTTTTTGTGGTGGTTGATAGGTTTTCGAAGATCACAAATTTCATTCCATGTTAGAAGGCCCATGATGCAGTCCACATTGCTGACTTGTTCTTCAAAGAGGTGGTGAGGCTACATGGTCTGCCAAAGAGTATTGTTTCAGATCGTGACACCAAATTTGTGGGATAATTTTGGAGGACCTTGTGGAAGAAGCTGAAGACAGAGTTGAAGTTCAGTTTTGTACATCATCCAAAAATAGATGGGTAGATAGAGGTTGTTAATAGGAGTCTGGGTAACCTACTAAGATGTTTGGTAGGAGATAAACCCAAGGGATGTGACTTGATCTTACCCTAGGTAGAATTTTCTTACAATAATTCTGTGAACAGAAGCACTGGTAGATCACCATTCCAGATTGTTTATGGAAGTAGTTCCAGAACAACTCTTGAATTGGGGAAGATGGACCAAGAGAAGAAAATAAGTGCTAACTTAGAAGATTTTGCAGAAAATATCAAGGATATACATGAGAAGGTAAGAGAACATATTAACAAGATGAATATGGAGTATAAGGCTAAGGTAGATCAGAAGAGGAGGTATAAAGAGTTTTAGATTGGTGATGAAGTGATGGTCCACTTGAGGAAAGAAAGGTTTCCAGTGGGAACATATAACAAATTGAAGATGAAAAAGTTTGGTCCCTGTAAAATTTTGAAGAGGCATGATTCAAGGAATACATATGAGGTAGAGTTGTTGGATGGATCCAACATTTCCCCTATGTTCAACATTTCAAATTTGACAGAGTATCATGAAGGTGGCGAAGAGGAAGTACCAATGATGGAATAGTGTGGGATTCTAGCACATACTTCAGAAAAGGAGGAGATTGAAGAAATCCTAGATAGTCGTGTGGGAAGGAGTACCAAGAATAGGCAGTATGAAGAATATTTGGTGGAATGGAAAGGAAGGACTGTTGAAGATTCATCCTAGTTTCCTATGGTAGAGGTCGACCATTTGGGTTTTCCTCCACCATCTGAGATGTGACGAGGTCACTTCTCAAATTACCCTGGGTGTCTGATGCAGGAGCATCCAGTGGTGTAAGGGTAATCTTGCATCACCCAAAAATAGTTAAATTTTAGGTTTCTCTATTTTTAGATGTTCTTACATTTTTGGATACCCTTTTTGTCATAATAAAATTCCCAATTTACGATTTTTATTTTCTATTCTTAGGTTGAAAGATATTGCAGTTTTAGTTTCCCAGATTTGCACCTGAAAATCTTCTGAGTTAGATTTGAGGCACTTAGAGTTCCCGGATCGGCCCCAAAACTTGACAAAATTGACGTAGCAATTTCAAGCGCATTGTTGACTTTGAGACCTTTCCAACGGTTCAAACGGTTCACGAATCTGAGTCTCGGATCAAAAGTTATGGCCACATGAAGTTGGCGCACTTTCTAGAAGATACAATTGCAAATGTTCTTTTGAAATTTGAACTTCAAGTTGTAATTTTTTGGCACCAAACCGCCTAAACTCAAATTTGAATGTTGTTTTGGCTTGAAACTAAAATCAAGCTCTATTTATGGGTGGGTTTCTAATTTTTGGGTAACTTTTTGGGGACAAGCTCACATATTGCAAAAGGGTGATTCTGTAGCTTTCTATAACTTGCATGTGTTGTAGAACTTGGGGATTTGAGATCCTCTGCATGTAAGAAGCTCCATTTTCTAAATAATAAAATTATTCTCTTGTTTGTGGGTTATTTTCTAAGTCTCGGGCTGCGCCCTCATCAAGTGGTATAAGAGCGGGTTTTCTTGAGCATGTGGACAAATCGTCGATCGTGAGGCAGTTCGCACCAGGACCGTGGTTGTGGGTCAAGGTCAAGAAAGATGCCTCAAAGAGTGATGCCTGGTAGGCATGGTGGTGCTAGAGGTGGTCGAGGTGGCAAAAATGCTGGTGGAAGAGATGCACTGGCAGCCCTCTAGAGACAGATTGACGCTTTACAAGAGCAGTTGAGAAGAGGGTTAAACCCGAGGGAGGAAAGGGATAATGAAGGAGAGGAAGAAGGTTCAAATGTAGAAGAGGAAGAAGAAGCAATTGATCAAGACCAAATGTGGCTAATAAGGGTCATTTCGAAGATTGGGAAAATACCTAGAGCAAAAGTCCTTAGTTATTCCGGAAGTCTGAACCCAGTAGAGTTGATCGACTGGATCAACGAGCTAGAAAAATATTTTGAGTATGAGGAAATAGAGGAACCAGATCGGGTTAAGTTTGGGAAAATGAAGCTGAAGGACCATGCCAGCATTTGGTGGAAAGAGGTCCAGTTGGAAAGAAATCGAAGAGGAAAAGGAAATATCACCAGATGCGATCGCATGGTAGAGAAACTGAAGAAGCAGTTCATACCAGTGGACTACGAGTTAGATCTATTGAAAAAATTGCAAGGGTTGAAGCAAGGAAGCAGATCCATGAAAGAATATACTGAATATTTTCACAAGATAATCATCAAAATGAGCCACACAAAGGCCAATAATGAGAAGGTAGCCCAATATCTTAATGGGTTACGACTGAGCATTCAGGAGGAGTTAAGCCTATTCAGAATGACCACCATTGAGGATGTGTATCAGTTTGCTCTAAAGGTGGAAGAGAAGCTAAACAAAAGATTTGATGGCAAGAAAAAAGGACAAGGAGGTCAAAGTGGAAGGGGTAGTGGAAGACCTTCAGGAAGCCGAAATGATAATGAAAAGAAAAGTGAAGATGTGGGTACCAGTCGAAGCCAAAGGAATGACAACTTCTATTGCCCTCGTGATCAAAATAGTGGTGATCAAAGAGGTAGAGGACGAGGGAGATATGGACAAGGATCTAGAAGAGGTGGTTTCAAAGGAACATGTTTCTAGTGTGGTAAAGAAGGGCATCGAGCCTATGAATGTCCACAACACCAAGGAAGGGCAGACAAAAGGCCAAAAGGTTGTGGAAGGGTTGCACATGCAGATGAGGAGGCTCAATCTGAATATTCAGATGATGCTGAAATGGGAGAAGCCCTAGTGATTAGGAAAGCCATGGTGACTGAGGAAAAGGAACCAGAACAGAGGAAGAATGTGTTTCACACAAGGTGCAAGTGTGAAGGAAAATGTTGTGATGTCATTATTGATGGTGGGAGCATCGATAATCTGGTGTCAGAAGAGATGGTCACAAAGTTGAAGTTGAAGAGGGAAAGACACTCGTATCCGTATCGAATTTCCTAGTTGCAGAAAGACCACAAAGTTTTGGTCAATTAACAGTGCCTAGTCAAGTTCAATATCGGGAGCTACCATGATGAGGTACTTTGTGATATCATTCCCATGGATGCATGTCACATGTTGCTGGAGAGGCCATGGAAGTTCGATAGGCGAGCTACACATGATGGCCATGCAAACACTTATTCCTTGACAAAGGATGGGATTCATCACAAGTTGAAACCCTTGAAGGAGACCGAAGAAAAGGTATGTAGTAGTGCTAGAATTTGTTATGTAGATGGAAGAAAAATTTTAGAAGGTATGAAACATGAGCATGTGTGTTATGCATTGATTCCTAGAGTAAGTAAGGAGGATAGTGAGAAAGTTCCAGAAGAAGTTTCTGGGATGTTGGATGAGTTTCAGGATATTGTTTCTGATAATGTACCTGAGGGTTT
>VDFB02168129.1:0-36410 GCA_007258455.2 Sequoia sempervirens
TACATTCATCCATTGCATCATCTATTTGCATGAGAAAATTACAAAAACATAAATTGCATCACATATCATTGGCATAATAAAATCCATCATAGGCATCATTCATAAATTATCATAGAATCATAACATATCATTTGCATCATCATTTGCATCCATATCATATCATAACATCATCATCATATATAGCATAAATAATAGAAATCAAATGCATCCATCATAATCATCAGGATCATCATCATAACATAAAAATCAAATGCATCCATCATAATCATCAAGATCATCATCATAACATAAAAAATAAAATGCATCCATCATAATCATCATCATATAAACATCATATAGACACATAAATTGTAATCATCGCCACATATCATATAACCTCAAAATCATAATGTCAAAGTGTACAAGTATATCCAATAGTATAAAGAGATACATCAATATCAAAAATGGCAGTGTATCATAATCAAGAGGTACATCATCAATGTCTCAACTGAATAAAGAGGTGTATACATGTCCAAGATACATCAACAAATCGAAAATCGGAGCTATGTCATGCTCCCCCAAAACGGTGTTGGCATCACAGGACCAGTACCTCCCCCTGCACCCGACGGACCCACACCAAGATCCCTCTGATCTCTAGGAAATGGTAGTGTGACACCCATGCTAACGGTACGAGACCGGGACTTGCCAGATCGAGACTATGCAAAGCTCTCCCGCCGCTCTGGAGGAACCACATCATGATATCGACCTCTATAGAACTCGGCCTCCTGTGCGGTACGATGGATCTCTCAGAAATAATCTGATGTACTAGCAACGGTTGTAGCCTCTCAGTGATTCCCTTGCCCGACTCCACCCATCATCTCAAACCATCCCTCTCTGCCATAAGTGTGGCAACATATGCTTGTACCTATCCCTGATTTTGGGCCTATACCTATGCAAGTTGGGCATGTACCTACTGCCTAGCAGCATCCCTCTTAGTGGTCAGAGTCTGTATCTGCCCCTGTGCCTACGTGAGTAGAGCTTGTACCTTCTCTAACTAACCCTGCAATGTCTGAACCTATACCTATAGAGAAGTTATATGTGTTTGTTGTTGTTGAGACGACAGTCTGATCTCTATGTGTTGTTGTGATGGGGCCACTAATGATCACCTCTTGCAAGGCACTCTCATCTCACCAACATCTCACCCTGCTCCTCCTCCACCTCCATCATCTCCCTCATCACTCTCCTCATCATCATTGTCATCACTGTTATCCCCCTCCTCATTTCTCTCCTCCTCATCCTGCTCCTCCTCCGCCTCCTCTCTATGTCACCTCTGCCCATGACCTCCTGCCTCCTCCTCTACTAACAATGGTGCTGGCTCATCTAGAATTGTAATCTATGGGAATGGGTGCATGAACATATACAGGGCATAATCCTCTGATATAGGTGCATCAGTGATCTCTCGATGCACCTCCCAAATAACGGCTTGTAATCCCTGAAAGTGTTGCACCACTACATCATAAGACAACACTGGCCCCCACTCTATAGCATCATGTCGTCATCATGCATAATGGGCCACTCCCTGGGGAATCCCCTGAACCTAGCAATACTATCTCAGTACTCTTAGTAGCATGAATCTCTCGATCATAAAACGGGTCCACCCAATCAGATAAATTGACATACATAAGAATGGCATCTTCATGTCGTCCTTTGGCCACTGCTTGCAATCAACATATGGCTGCCATACCACTGACTCTAAGTCATCCACTGTCCTCCTCCAATACTCCAACTTTCCCATCCTAGGCTGAGCAAGTTGACCAACATAAATATGAACATATGGCCTCATGGTCGGGCGTTGCCTCTCTCCAACTGGCCGACTAACTACTATATGCTCCCAGGCCCAGACCTGGAGCAATGTGACCCCCACTGATAAAATCACCTCATGTAGATAGACCACCTGGTATAGATCATGGTATAGATTGGCCAACATATAGCAACCCCATGCATATTGAGTGTCATGAACAATCATGCTCTCCAAGATCCTGCCCCATCCAACTGAGAATCCCTTTGACCTGCAGTCAGGACAAAGGAACCCTCTAATGAAACTGGCAAGAACAGAAGGAAAAGTGGCATATGCATCAACCATGTCCCTCCACAGAATCTCATACTCACATATATGGTCATCCTGAAATACTTTTTGCAGTGCATCAGTCCCGCCCTACTCCCGTGAATCATAAAGGACAAGCTCCCCAAGAACAAGAATTTGTAAAATCTAGTATACATCCTCCGGAGTCACTATGATCTCACCAGTGGGAAAATGGAAGGTGTTTTGCTCACTGTGCCATCTCTCCACTAAAGCTATCAGTAAACCCTTGTTCAACCTAATCTAGGGCATATTGCTAAGAGATGACAAACCACATCATGCAATAATAGTTGTCTCAGGTTGTGTCAGATGGTGAATCAACTCCCTTGTCCTCGAGAACCTCTCTTTGATCTGTAAACTCGTCAAAGGCTCCTATCATCACAAATCAATCAATCAATTAATCAAAATCAATCAACCTATCAATCTAATCAACTCTAGTGAGACTTTGATCAAATTTCATGAGCATCAATCAATCAATTCAACCTCACCTATCATGACGTTTATCCAATCAAACAATGCACCTCGCCTATCATGAGGTTCATCAATCAATTCAACCTCACCTATCATGAGGTTTATCAAATCAATCACCCAACCTCGCTTATCATGCTTTCTGCATTTCAAATCAATCAATTCCACCCCTTTCGCCATCATGTTTATCAACACCAATGCACTCAGCTTACCGCGAGGTTCCACAATCAACTTTAACTCACATTGCGAGGTTTATCGACACCAACTTATAATTGATCAATACTCTATCATGAGGTTACCATTATCATCTCTATTGCATTCACCTATCATGAGATCAATGGACATCTAACCTATCAAAATAATCAATCATCATCAAATCACAAACTGATGTGATCAAACATCATCGACATCAAGGAGTTCAATCAAGAAAATCATCAAACTTCACCAATGTGCTAGAATATTCTTTATGCGTGCTAAAAACCCAATGTGCTAGATAAATTCATCAATGCGCCCATAACGTGAGGTTTTGGCGCGCTTGAAACACCAGGATGCCGCATTTCCATTTGCTCCATGCGCAATAAACAGGCCTGGCGTTTCAAAGTATCATGTGCGCTATTTCATCTCATCAATGCGCTAATCTAATTTCCCTAAGCACTAATCTATCAAATGCTCCATTACAGTTAACCAATGCACTACTTCGGGCACCCTAAGCGCTAATCTATCAATGCACTATTTCATTCATTCTATGCGCTAAAAATTTTATCCTATGCGCTAGATTATTCTATGCACTATAACAATATCCCTATGTGGTACTTCAGTCTCTCTATGCGCTAGAGTAATTAAAATCTGTTTAAATGAAAAAAATGGATGGAAAACAAAATGCATAAAATGAGGCATTTTTTAGGGTACTCACTAAAGGTTCATATGTTGTTGGACAATTGTGCCGCCTGACCCGCTCGAACCAGTGCATGTGATAGGGGATCACCATTCTACTCCAAGTTTGCACAAAATCACTCACTCACAAGTTTTCAAATTGCAAAATGTTCAAATTAACTTTCTAATCAACTTTTTGACCTTTAAAAGTTAATTAAGTGGCATTTTATGGGGATATTTTATTTTTTATTTTTCAAAGGGGCCTTAATTAATCATATCATCACCTGTTGGCTTATATATCATTTTTTGGGAGATAAATCGTTTCTGAGGCATGTACCTTGAGATCATCATGAAATCATCAAAAATTTCAAAAATTGTAAAATTCCAAAATTCATTGATTATCTCCAGGGGCATATATCCATCATCACTCCCAAAAATCAACATCTAAGGCATCAAAAAAAAAATCTCCAGACAAGATATTCTTATTTCAAGCAATGTGTAAACACATTACTCAAAGAGTGAGCAAAATGTACACCTAAAATTGGTCAAGACATTTAATTAATTAAATACTAGTTATTTAATTAATATTTGACTACGTATAAATAAATTCTCAATTTATTTATATAGTTCATATCCTTTAATTCTCCAAATCTAAAATCATATTCTTCTAATTTAATTAAATAAACAAATTTCCATAAGTTTTTTTTATTTAATTAAGTTTCATTAATCCCAAATTAGGAATTCAAGCACATGTCTACAACTGTTCATGCCACCTCACCAAGGTCACATGAAATTAAATAATTCTAATTTTTAATTAGAATTATCTTCAAACACATGGCTTATTCCTCACACACTTCTTCAACAAACTTTCAAACACATGGTCTTTCTCTCACACACTTGATTCTTCCATCCATTTGGCA
Organism: Sequoia sempervirens; assembly: GCA_007258455.2. Lineage (NCBI taxonomy): Eukaryota > Viridiplantae > Streptophyta > Pinopsida > Cupressales > Cupressaceae > Sequoia > Sequoia sempervirens. The sequence goes on from VDFB02168129.1 coordinate 4,381, forward strand.
TGTTGTCTTTGGTCAAGAGATTCCTCCATCCATTTGGCATGTTGTCTTTGTTCAAGGGAACACCTTCTTGATTCTCTTCATCTCCACCATTCATCCATCTTGTTTGAATCTGGACCATTGATCATTACCGCATCACAAGATGCTTGGAAAAGCCTATAAATACAACCCTTTGCCATTGTATTTTGCATCCCACATTCGAGTAGAGTTATCATGCAAGAATAGCTTTGAAGCATTAGAGCATTTGGAGTCTTATAGTTAGAATCATGTTTTTCTTTGTAGTTGCAATATAGAATCATGTTTAGCTCCATATTTAGCATTGTAGAATCACACTTTGTTTTATAGTTGCATTTTATACCATACTTTGCTTTATAGTTGCATTTTAGATTAGTATATTCATAGTTAGCATTTGAGCATATGCAGAATCATCCTAGCTTCATATCATAGCATTTACATTGTATAACCTAACATTATTATCCATTCATCATAATATCCATTATCATAGAATTCATCACATTAGTTTCATGTAGGAACTTAATTGGCTTGCATGTTGAATATTATCTCGTTTCTCAAGTTGTCATTTTAACAACCATAGTGCACATAAAAATATGAGAGCCAAATGGTTTAATAAATCCTTGAGAATAGAGAACAATGAAATGTTCTTAAATATTTGTTTGACTAATAAATAGAGTAGTTTGTTTGATTCAAATCTTTGATATAATACATCTCATTTGTGTTTTTGTGTTTTAGTATTGATTTACTAACTCTCCCACATTTCACACACACACTACCCATTAGTCTCTAGATGATAAGTTGAACTGAAGTTCAACTGGATCCCCAATGCATGTTGTAGGGATGTCCAAAGAGCTGAAGTAAACACTGGATCCCTGTCTGAATAATTCGGCAAGGAATATTGTGTAACCTGACAGTATCCTCCATGAAAACTATGGCCACTGATGCAACATTGTATGAGGAATGGACATGAGAGAAGTGTGCTACCTTTGTCAACCTGTCCACAGTGACCATAATGGCATCATCTCGATGAGAAGAAATGGGAAAACCAACAATAAAATCTATTGAGATAATGTCCCATTTCCACTCTAGAGCCAGAAGAGGCTACAAAAGTCCTGTAGGATGTTGGTGTTGTTCCTTCACTCTCTAGCACTCTAGACATCTTAACAAAAAATCAGCAATATATCTCCTCATACCAGCCCAAAAGTACAGTTGTTGAAGATCTGCATGCATCTTTTTGACACCCAAAAGAGCTGAATGTGATGCTCGATGTGCCTCTTTCATGATCAAAGTATGAAGATCCCCAAAGGAAGGTACATAAATATGACCTAAATGTCATAACAAACCATTTGAATCAAGGAAGTATCCATCAAATATTCCCTCTAAAGCTCTACTTGACTCCACCTCAATCCTCACCTCCTAATACCAACTATCTGAAGGAAGTGTTGACAGGATTTGACTCCTCAAATCCACACTGAGAGTCACTGCCGATAACTCATGTCTCCAACTACTAAGTGCATCTACAACTACATTCTCCTTTCCTTGAATGAATTTAACCTCAAAATCATATTCACATAAGAACTCCATCCATTGTCTTTTCCTAGCATTCAGATTAGGCTATGTGAAGATATACTACAAACTACAATGATCACTGTACAGCTCAAACCGATGCCCCAATAAAAATTTCCTCCATCTCATCAAGGCATGAACCACAGTAGCTAACTCAAGATCATCTATAGGGTAATTAAGTTCATGATCCTTGAGTTTGTGAGACTCATAGGCAATCACGTGACCATCCTTCATTAACACGGCTCCTATACCCTCCAAGGAAGCATCTGTAAAAACCACAAAATCCCCAAAAGGATCATGAATAGCTAAGATAAGAGCACTGGTCAATCTCTCCTTAAGAATCTAGAAAGTTTCCTAGCACTACTCTGACCAAATAAATTTCTTCCCTTTCCTCTGAAGAGAAGTGATGGGGTGTGCTATCCTCGAAAATCCCTGTAAAAACCATCGATAGTAACATGCCAAACCCATGAAACTACAAACCTATACAACATTAGTAGGTGCAGGCTAATCAATGACAGCTTGGATCTTTGAAGGATCCATGACAACGCCCTCACCAGAAATAACATGGCCCAAATATTTCACCTCCATCTTAAAGAACTCACACTTTGACAAGTTAGCACACTAGTTCTCCCTCAAACATTGTAGTACATGTCTCAAATGATCCTCATGCTCCTCCATGGTCCTCGAATAAATCAATATGTCATCTAAAAACACCAGGACAAAATGGTCAAGGTAGGTGAAAAACACACCATTCATCAAACTCATGAATACTGAGGGCGCATTCGTTAACCCAAACAACACCATTGTGAACTCGTAGTGTCTGTATCAAGTACAAAATGTGGTCTTATGTATGTCTGCCTCGAAGATGTGCAACTGATGATATCCCAATTTAAGATCAATCTTCAAAAATACTCTAGCACCCTTGATCTAATCAAATAGATCATCAATCCTTGGTAACGGATACCTGTTCCTTATAGTCACCTTGTTCAACTATCAGTAATAAATGCACAATCGAAGGGACCTATCCTTTTTCACAAATACCACCAGTGCTCCCCAAGGGGAGACACTAGGATGAATAAATCCCTTCGCCAACAACTCCTCAAGTTGTAACCGGAGCTCCTTAAGCTCCTAAGTGGTCATCTGGTAAGGAGCTTATGAAATGGACTCAGCTCCAAGTACAAGATCAATCTTAAAGTCGATGTCATGCTTAGGTGGCATCCCTGGAATCTCACTAGGAAAAACATCAGTATATTGTATAAGAATAGGATGACTATCAAGTGACACCTCTTCCTGACTCTCTCCTAACTCCAAATCATTGAATGTCACTGCAAAAAACTGACAACCCTACCCGCATAAACCTCCTCAACTACATAGTTGAGATCATCCTCAAGGAAATAGGTCTTTGAACCCCAACTACCTCAACCTCACTATCAGAGTCATCTACACACTGCACTGACTTACGACAACAATCTATGACTGATTTATGAGCCTCTAACCAATCCATGCCCAAAACAATATCATAAGACCCAAGGGGAATAATACGAAGATCAATTGTGGTATCAAGAGACCCAATCCTCAAACTAAAACTATGAACAAGAGAATCAACTATGACCTTAGCATCGGAAGCTAACTCAACTTGCCACCTATTGTCCTGCTTCGCTGCCACCAATCCACATTGCGCTACAACAGAAGGAGAAAAAAAGGACTCTGAAGCACCTGAATCAAAGAGAACAGAAACTCTACTACCCAATAACACACCTGATGTCTCAACCATTGTACCCTGGTGCTTAGCCTAAATTCAAGTATCAACTATATAAAGAACTCTTAGTCTCATCGTGATTTATAGGTTTCACCCAGGAGAGATAGGAACTAGAGATGAATCATGCTATCGCCTTCTAAACTAGAGATAGAACTAGGTTTCACCGAGAGGGTTGTTATTAGAAAGAGCACACCCTATAGGTGCCTCTCCTCGACTCCTAGATGGACTCCACTGGACAGGCTAACCACCATGAGAATTGAACCCTATCAGAGGTGCACTACCAATCTGAACCCTCGTCTGACCACCTAAAGCCATAGCCAAATTCTCCTCAATAATTTTACCCTTCTCCACAGCTACCTCCATGGTTTTCGGCTTGAACACTTGAACACCACTGCTAATACGGGCATTCAAGCCCCTGATAAAGTGTTGTACTAACATACCCTCATCATCTCTAATGTCAGCATACTACTTAAGCTCATAGAATTTTCACTCATATTGCTCCACTGACATTTCCATTTGTCTCAGCTCATGGAACTTGTCTACACGACACTACCACCAATGGTCTGACAAGAATCGAGCTCTAAATCTCTCTAATAACATCTCCCATGATACTGAATCTATATCTAGATGGATATTTTGCTCCTCAATATGCCACCATGCGGAAGCAAAACCTTAGAGATGCATAATGGAACACCTGGCCTTGGTATTGCTACCATATGGATGCATAGAAAAACACCGATTCAAATCATTTAACCAGGTCTCTACCTCTAAACCAATGCATGTCCCATCAAATTTCGGAGGGTATGCTCAAAGAAGGTCCCTCATATGACCAGCTAATATGGCATCCTACTTAGCTAACTCTCTCCTCCTAGAAGATCTCTCTATCCTGAATCACTAACTGCTCACCCTCCTGCCTTCGACCAAGACAGGAAAGAACCTCCTCTAGTAAGTGGTGCAACTAAGTGCCCTCCAACCCTGGCTGATCCAGATTTTGTCCTCCACCTCACTAATTGTTCTGTGAACCCTATTGTTCCTCACGATCCAACTCGTGGGAACTCTAGAGAGGGGAATCCTGGAAATTGGCCCCACGGCCACCACCATGACCTCTACCATGCCCTTGACCTCTAACCCAACCTCTAGGCATAATCCTACACAAACACCACTAAGACAAGTTCAGGGTGTTAGACAAGGTCAACAAGGGAAATCTTAAACTTCAAAACTATACATCTAAGACAACTTAATGGGCTCATTTATGTACCTAGAGCACCCAGTATTTGAACTTGGGCTTTGATACCATGTGTAACACCCCGCCACGAACCCTAGAGGACAATACACTAGCAACTAAAAATAGAATAATTTTTTTAAAGTGAAATGTTACACGATTGCAAATGAACATAAACTACATACTATCCTATGTCCTCTAAGGTTTACAACTATGCTACGAAGTTCCCATCATCAAACTTAACAAGAACCATAAATCATTATAATAATCCAATTCTAACATCAATTAAAAATCACATCAACTCATTACATATAATCAAGTAATCCATGAGATACAACCATAACATGAGTACATAGAAATTAATTGATTCAATTTATTCAATTTACATGTACAATAATATTAGATACATAATCCATCACATAATAGAGTTCACATCAATGCACATCATTATATTTAAATTTTGAATACTAATGCCTCCTCATTTATATGTGAGGAGTGTACATCCAGCATAATACATGATACATCAATTGGGAAACAATACAAATACAAGGGTTACAAATCCCAAGATCAAGTACAATGTGTATGCAACCTAAAATGGTCACCTAGACTTTGGGGCCCCATTTATTTAATTTGTCAACATCAACTTTTTGAATCAATGATTGTCACATTTTCAAATCAAATTTCTTAGTCAATTCATAGCTATTTCAAATGTTTCAATTTTCCCTAAGGTTTGAATGCTTCATTAATTTTATTTAATCAAAAGAAATAAATCCCTTTTTAATAAATAAAATAATGTTATTTAATTGAAGTTAATATTACTTAAATAAAATGATGCTATTTAATTAAATCTATTTTTAATTAAATAATTTTATTTTATTTTATTAATATTCATTTCTAAATTACATAATCTTATTTTATTTTATTAAAAGAGATATTATCGTCTTAAATTAAATTAAAATAAATGAAATATCCTCTCAAGAATATCCTGTGATGAAAAAAGGGAAACAAATCAGTTAAAAGGGAAATAAACTAAAAAAGAATTCCAATCAGATTTGTTTCTATTTTTCTATTTATCCCACATTGCTTCTGAATTTTCCTTCAATTCCACTTTGCCTATAAAATGAGCCTCTCATTCTCATTTCAAAGGATCACGAATTTTTACATCAGACTTATGCTACAAATTTGAATTTTATCATTTGAGATTACATTAGTTTGATTATATAAGCATCTTATTTTTAGAGCATATAGTTTAATATTACATTTTAGCTTAATCTTCATAGTAGATTAATTTGCAAAATAATTCATTTATGGCATTGCATGTAGATTAATTTTCATTTCAATAAATTAGTTTGGTTTATTACATTTTACAGCCATTTAGATTAGTTTTCATTGTTGCATTGCAAGAACAAGATTCATGGAGATTGGCATTCTTGCTTCTCCTCTTTGAATCTCTCGTTCTAGATTGTATTTGCAGGGGTAACAGGGTTAATCTGAGGGCCACAATATCAATCCCTCGCTTCTCGATAGAGAGTCATGGAATTGATTTGCAAGGACTCATTATTGAGTATCCTTGCATGCAAGGATTCCTGAAGTATAACATATTTTCAGTTATACACAATGTAGAAGTCTTCGATTCAAGAGAAGTCACCACAACATGCACATGGGAAGGGAACCCAATGGAGAATGAAGCACTTTCCACCCAACCATGTGGAATCCAAAGGTCCACCCCCCATTCTAGGAGATAACAAAGGGTCCCACCATCACTATCAAACAAAAAAAAAGACAACACAAGGTTGACAGAACAACAAGGATCAAGTGAATACCACATCTACAACAGTGGCAATACTTCTAGAGGCACATATCATCCAAGGAGAAAAAAAAGACAAAGAGAATACATGGTTGTCATAGGAGTGTCATCACATAGTTGTCATAGATTATCTAGGTAGATCTTCCTAGGCTCTGGCCCCCATCCTGGGTTATCCTGGTAGCCTCTACCAATCTCTAGCCCCTTATACAAACCTATGTGGAATAAATATACCTCTCATGGAGACAAGGCAGTTTATTTTTCCATTCCAGGCCTTCTCAACTCATCTCAAGCCTATACAAGCACTTGAGCCCTGAGCGTGGTATTGACTTATCTTGTTTAATGTTATTGCTACCCAACCCCCCAGTTTATTTTAGGTTATCACTTGTTTACAAAACTTCCACATGGGTTGTCTAGGTGCCACTTTGTGTGTCAGCCCCCATTGGAAGCCACTCCCCTACTAACAAGAAGCAAACCATTGAAATTGAAAACAAAGCCACTTGCACAAATACAAATCACAAAGTGAGGCATTAACCTTCCCACTCACAAGTTTCAACTCGATCACACGGTGAACATATTATGCAAGGTTATCGGCCATCATAACATAATCAAAATGAAATCCCCAATATCAAGTTAAACAAAAATATCCATCAAGAGACAAATCTCCCTAGCCTCTGGAAGACTCTAAGACTCAATTTGCAAAATAGCTTAACAGTGGACACTTCTCACAATTTATTTGACAAATGCACAGATAACCAATCATACACACTCAATGTTCATTCTTTTCTTCATACTAATATTGAAATAACAATTAACTCATGGAATTTGTAATAGGTTTATGTTGCCACAATTCCAAATTCATTAAATACAAATCTTTTATTTAATCTAAATTTAATACATCAATTTATTCTTACATCTCATTCTTCCAATTTTGTTTAATTAAATACCATTATTTAAAGTAACTACATTCCTTAACAAAGCACGCAAAACATATACTTACATATATATATATATATATATATATGTATATGTACATGTATTTATTTAGATATTGATTCGCGGAGTTCTGTATTTAATTTCTCAACAGATGTAAATAGATAACCGTATTTATTTGAGGTATGCAATACACTCCCATGTATATATATATATTCAAACTTATATACAACGAATTACAAATGGCTGATGAAATATTGTCCTATCTATTACAATAAACATCATATAAATAAATTCCTTCAAGTCTATGTCTTTACTCATGCACATCGTGCGACTGGGAGTGGAGCATGCATTCCAGTAAGTACAAATAGTGAAATGGTCAGTGCCATGTAATCTATAGTTGATAAGATATTCACCATGCATGTCAACTTGAACAAGAGCTCCTTCCACCCAGCACAATTACTTAAGTCAAGACTCGATACAATGAAGGCATTAAATGTGGACGACATCAAATCCCTTATGGCGTCTACAGAATAACTACAATCCATAGTCAAGTAATATCATAGGATTATTTAGAAAGATAACTCGGAATGAACGAATGAATACAAGAATAAAGAAAAAATTGCCAACCATGAGGGTGAGCCACGATATCAACAGGAAGATACAACAAAGAAAACCGAACCAAATGATATTTCACATAAGGAACTTCAAAACACATTAATATATATATGTAACCTTCGATTTCAAAAGAGCGTCGATTGAAGGGACGATATAAGGTATAAAATACATGGTTGAAACTTCCAACCATGAGGCGTAGCTTAAGATTTTAGTGTGAACAGATAACATGTATCTTGAAAACTAATGGTTACTATCCTTAACCAGACTCATGCAAAATGAAGGAGTAAGGAATAACACAAACAAGAACATATCCTTTAAGGAAGTTGGGATAAACAGGGGTGATACCTTCTACAGTAAAAGCTTTCTTCGAAATAGAGGTTTTAGATGTTGAAATGATAGTAAGACCACGGTTTAGTGAGAGTAACTATTTGGAAGAACGATGCAATGAACAAGGATGATGTTGTTCTAATAATTTTCAATTGGCAGAAACAATATAATGAACTCAGAATGTGGATACAAAATCCGAAGAAGGTCAATAAGCTAACTAAGATTGAACGCCATATGATGAGCATCATTTATGACTCAATATCCTCTAAAGAGTTGCTTAAATTAAGAGTTCTCGCTCAATGGCTATAACTGCAAGACATTATGTTTGAATGCATGGAGTACCAAAACTATAGAGAAAAATAATTTCTTACTATATTTCTTAAGGTTTCCTTTTCTTTTTGAATTAATTAATCAAAATCAATAATTTTCCAACAAGAACAGAGTATTAACGGGAAGAAAATGGTGGAACCTAGAAAGATATGCACAACTGAACTGGAATTTTGGTTGTCGGATTCAAAACCCCAACTATAGCTCCAGCTTCTTCCAAACTTCCACTCTACAATCTTGCAACTCTAAATACTTTGAATCCCCCTATCACTATAAAACCCCCAAATCCAATGTTTTTCAAAACTTTTAGAACCAGTTTTCAAGAAGCCCCAAAATGTAGTTCACGGTCAGAAATCAAGAATTTTTTTTGCATCCGAGAAAAATAATCCCATATCCCCTCTTTCAGTTAACTCCACTCATATATTAATTATCTCTTTCCGAAAATTCCTTCCACTTCCTCATTTTTATTTAATTTATTTTATCTTTATAAATTTAACCCCATCTTACAATTTACACACAATAAACCATTAATTTATTATTTTAAATTTCTTATAAGATGTGTTTGTATAAACACATTTGTATTAATTTATATTTAAATATTTCATTTTAACAATAAATCTTAATTCATTAAATACCTTCACAATATTTTTTTTACTTTTATTCTTTAATTTAATAAGGCTTATAGCTTCATTAGTCAAAGCCTACAATTTTGACAATTTAAATTTAATGAAATGATCAAACAAAACACAGGTCACGAGCATGACTCAATGATCAGTCAAACAATACCAACCGAAAGCGAACGAAGGTAAAACGACAACAACAGAATAAACCTACACATACTAACTTACAAAGGGAATGAGACATCATACGTTCATCCTTGACAAGGACGATGACTCGATGTGGGGGACCCATTGCTTCCTCCAAAACAACAACTCCATTGGGCTTTTGGCACGCTCAAACTTGATAATCAGGTGGAGTTGATGCCCTGTACCTATAGCCTACAGCAAAACACAGGGTTGAACATGTGCATATGAAAACAGTCAGTCACACCATGAAGGGAAAAGCGCAGTGTCACAAGGCACTCGCAAGTGAGTCATGTGACCTTGTTCCCCTTCACCAAACATAATAACTAATATCAGAACATGATAACGCATACATCTAACAATCACATAACAGCATATCCATGAGAACTCACGTAAATAATTAACTAATCTGCTAACTATGATATAAGTATGAAACATCTGATATAACAGTATCATTAAGAGTCGCCATATCTAAACATCAAAGTATCACAATATCCAAATAACCTCCAACAGTATCATAGTGTCCAACAAATAGTATCATAAGGTCTAGATACATTCCAAGTAGTTGTCCAAACAAAGACAAACTGAGGGGGCATTATAGTAGTGATGTAGGGAATATCTTCACTAATTAAATCCTAGAAAAATATAGAGAGTAAGAATTTTTTGACTAACTATGAGTTAAAACTTTCCTCTTGCTTAAGTTGTCAAATATTTTGCTTTTCTAGATGATAATTTTTTATTTTCTTTAGACACCTCAACTTCTAAACTATATCTACTACTTGCTTTGCTACTATTTGAGCAAGTTATCTTTGTTTCAATCCATATTGAAAATTCTCTCTCAATCATGATTGCATCATGATTATTAATAGCTTATTTTGAAATATATCTACCTCTAGTGTCTCTTTGGTGATTCATACATTTATATGTCCTATATTAAACAATTGTTTCAAATAAATCACCATGAAAATGTTAACTATTGACTCAACTCTTGTCTTAAAATACTAGTCAAGAAACATTTACCAATCACATCATGAGTTCTAAACAAAGACTTTTAAAAAGTTGTTAAAATAATTGGTTTTAATTGTCTTTTTATTTTATGTTGAGATTTTATTTTGAACTAATCAAAATTCAACTCAATATTTTATAAATCCAAATATATAAATAACCAAAATTTATTATACCCACTCAAAATCATTTGTACCATGAGAAAAAATATATGTAGAAGCTATGGAGTGATGAAAGTATTCTAGCAATGAATGTGCCTACTTAACTCATAAAAAGTAAATCACATGACTGGAAGTAAAGAAAATTACTTAAATTAAATTAGTGGCATCTCTCATACCAGACTTAGCATATAAATAAATAGAAATATTTTAAATTAAAATGTAGTTCAAGATTAATATCTCATATGTACATGTTACATTAACATAAACATACACACAATACTTAATTTTCAAGGAATTCAATGGTTGCTCTCCCAACATTACAGTATGTGGTTCAAATTCACTACTTTCACCCTTTATGCCTATCACCCCATCGATGGCTTTGGTCATCAATATTACTATGGAAGATATTTTCATGCCTATATTTGTTAATGTATCACCTTGTTGAGGTTGTAGGGCACTTTAGAGGCTTCTTTCCCCAAAATTATTCTACTTTCTACAAATTTCTTTGATGATGGCTCTCTCTACTGGTTGGGGTGGCCTTCCTAACAACTCTAGTGTTAGGGGAATGGGTTATGGCTCAAAGGTCTTGATTGTGGGATCTAGTGGGATTAAAGGCCCACTGGTTTGGCCACTCTTGGGGAAAATGGTGTTTCTATTATGTGTTTCATCCCTCCTCTATAGACTAATTCCTTGGACACCCCTCTCACTAAGGTAGCTAAGTCATACAATGCAATTTTTCAAAGGTCCTCTACTAATGTGGTAGGTGCTAGTGGTTTGGCTTGCTCCCATGAGATAAATTATAGCCCCTTTGTTATGCCAAATCTTCCCAATGGTGATTTATAATTAGAATGTGTTGAAAAATGAATAATTTTATCTATGAAGGGGCCTAGTTTATATATTTTTAGCCTTCTCTCCTTGATCTTCACAAATGCATCTTGAATTCTTGGAGGCCTATCATTGAGGGTAAGATTGAGATCTTCCCCTATTCTAGTGGCTTCTTCATTGCATTTCTTGACTCTCCTCCAAAGGATAAGGATTTGGTTCTTGATGATAGAACATAGTTGTGCAGTGAGCATTGTCTCTTAGTTAAGCCTTGGTGATCTACCTCCTTCAACCCCCTTTTTGAGCCTCTAAATTTCATAATTTTTTGGGTTCACCTTCTAAATCTCTCTTGAATATTAGGAGGATTCTTTCTATGAGGCAATATATTTAACTCCATTGGATGATTCTTGAAGGTTGACTACCACTACTTACATGGCTATTCTAATTTTTCTTGCATCCTAGTGGACATTGATATCTACAAGCCTCTTCATAGAAATGTAGTTTTTATGGTGGCAGACAGGCCTTGAACCCAATATATTGACTATGAGGCTCTTCATTTTAGATGTAGATGATTTTCTATCAGCCACCTAATTTTTTATTGTCTACTTTCTTGATGCTAGGGCATGGAAACGCAATGAAATAATGCCACTAAATATTATCTGAATATTCATTCCTCTAACTCTTATATTGGCAGATCCTTCTAGGATGATGAATCTTCTTAAAATATTGGTTCAAACGAATTTGATGCAGCTCTCCTATCCCTACCACTCCATTGGCTCTAATTCGAGAGTCCCTTCCACCTTCAACTCCAATCACTCATCTATATTTTCCTTTGACTCTAATTAAATTCCAACCTAATCATCAGGTGGAAAATTATTATTTGACTACTTTGTCCAACCATTCTATTTTTTCTTTTGTGCATGATGTTTGATCTGTTATGCCTTGCATAACAACCCCATTTATGTTTTTGGAATAAAATGCATCCCCCCTTTGTTTTTGTTTTGTCTTTGATGTTTTGTTTGGGTCTTAGGAGTTGTTCATTTTTCTCCTAAGTATTTCTTTCTTTTTCTCTGGTGGAAGCGAATCTAGAACTAAAACTAGACTTGGAGCTTTTGTAAAAGTTCTGAATTCGGGTTCCGTTCTGACTCTGGGTCCGCCTTCCTTCCTTGTTCCTTTCATTGTCTGTTGGTGTGTTTTGTGCTCTTGGCTTTGTTCTTCCCTTAAGTTGTTTTTCATTTTCCTTGTAGTTTTTTTAAGACCGAGCGAAAGTGGATGTAGAGTTGGAAGTGAATTTGGAACTTTGTAAAAGTTCAGTTTCTGTTCCCATTCCAATTATGACTCCACTCATTTGCTTTATGTTGTTTTTTTCCATTCATGTTTGGGTCGGGTTCGGTTTTTGTTCCAGCCCCACTTCCCTTCATTTTTTGTTTTTGTCTTAGTTTTTGTTCTTGTTTGTTGGGGGCAGAACCAGAGTTGGAACCGAACTTGGAACATTGTAAAGGTTCAATTTCGGTTTTGGATCTAACTCTTCCCCTTGTTTCCTTCTATTGTCATTTCTTTGTCACATATCTGAGTCTATGTCCACTCTACCTTTTGGTGTCCATGGGAGTTAACTGTCTTTTTATGTTGTTCACTCCGCCTGACCTACCACCTTTATTGCATTAATGGCGGGTTCTTCACACGCACGAAATTATTTTTTAAAAAAACCATAATTAAGGTTAACTGGCTCATTATCCTTGTTATCTAAACTATTTTAGTGAACCAGACCTAGGAGAACTTCTAGAAAGAGAGATTTGATAGCGGAGGTGTGGTGATTTGTGGATTTCTGTCAAGTTTTGGTCTTTCCTTGTGGGTGTTTTGAGGTAGGGTCTCTTTTCCTTTTTTCTCCTGTTTCTGCTTTATTGTTTTGTCTTTGTGCTTTGCATGTTGTTTTCTCGCACGTTCATAGAATCCTTTTCTGTGAATCTTCACTTTCTTTCTTGTTTTCTTTTCATTTTATTTCTTTCCTTCTGTGTTTTCTATTATGTTTTATTTCTTTCCGTTTGTCATTTTTTTCCTATCCCTTTCGTGGCAAGTGCACTTTTTTGTGCCCTAGTTTCTTTTTATGGCTTCCATTTATTGGGGTTTTCCGTACTTTAAATGTTTTAAAATTTGTTTGGGAACCCTTCTAATCTTAATTCTATGTCGATTATGTGATTTATGTGATGGTTTTTTTATTCCCTCACTTTTTGAGTCGACGTATCGTGCAAACTAGGGTTTACTCAATAACCTTACAAAATAGTTTCCTCTAAGTTTAAATTGGTCTTTGTACGGTTAAGGTGTGGGGGTTAAGCCCCTCTATTTTGGATTTCTTTGTAGACCATGTGACCCAAATCCTTATATTTAGGTGACCATGTCTTCAAGAAAAGTGCTTTGTTTTTATGTCAAAACTGGTGGAAGGGGACTCGAGACCGAACTTGTCCCGAGGATGTTTAGTATCGAGATTCATTCCTAAAATGTCCCACTTCCAGTCATTGATGATTTTGTTCTTCACGCTTGTCCTTAAGCGGAGGCAGAACTAGAGTGGAGGTCGAACTTGGAATTAGTGATTAGTTTTTGGTTCAGTTTCCTTTCCGAACCTAGTTTCGGTCTTGTTCTAGTTCTGGTTATGATCTCGCTATGTGTTAAAACTGTGTCATATTCCAGATTCTTCTGTGGTTTCACTTCCAATGAAAGTGAAATTTGGCGTAGTATGAAATTTTTCCTAAGGAAGGAGGATGGTATTACATGATAAATTGATTTTATGCTTTTGGTTCATCTAATACAAGAGTTTATTGCAAAAATTGAAAGATGTCTGGAGCATCAAAAGAGGCTTCTCAAAGGAGCCAACCTATGAAAACTTCAAGGCAAGGATCCAAGCCAAAGAAGGTTAAAGTAGAGCAGCTCCCCTACACTCTGAAGTGTAAACATAGAGAAGCTACTCTCACTGCAAACAAGGTTGATTCTGATTGGGCAAACATCATTGATACCAACTTGGGCCCGTTTAGTTATGAGGAGTTGCTCTTGAAGAAATTTGGTGAAGAGGTAACAGGAAGGACACAGAGGATTGTCCAATCTGGACTAGAACATGTTATATTCCCACTATCAGTCCAATGTCTTGAATTAATAATGACTGCAGATGGAGCCTACAATCCTGCCATGAGACAATGTGTGGATTTGTAGGGGAATGTTATCATTGACTTAACACCCCAAATGATTAGATTTTTGTTCAATGCACCTACTCCACAGAATCCCAAATAGCTCAATGAGGTGGAGGCATTGAAACTATATCGTGGCAAAAAAGAAGCTAATAGAATTCATATGAATAAGAGTTGGATGAGAGTTGAGAAAAAGTCTTTGGAAAAACTTCTTGATCAACCTAAGAGGGTAGACTTCTATAAGGAAATATTTGATATAATAATGATGCTCTTTAGGGTATTTTGGGAGAGGGATGCCTCTGAATTTAAAGAATGGATGTTCTCATTCATCCAAACCATTCTTGATGGTAGACAACATTTTGATTGGCCCATGATTGTCTCAGATTGCATACACAATTAGATGATTAGAGTGAGAGAAACTAAGAGTTTCTTCATGACCTCTTATATAGTCTATGCAGCTACCAAAAGAGGAATCTTTCCTAGACTAAATGCAGTAAGTGTATTGGGAGAGGCTCAAGGGAAAAAGAATGTATGGGATCATTATGATCAGCTTACCTTGCAAACCTCAGAGTCACACTTCAGAAGGGTTAATGATGCATTTCTTTATGTCATCATTAACCGGCTAACAGGGGATGTTGGTTACAGACTAAGCAGAGAGGCCATGGCCTTCATTAATGAATGTGGACACTAGTTTATTCAATACCCCACATTTACTTACTTCAGGTTGGGAGGTTTTAATGGTCGCCCTCATTTACTCCCTAGGTGTTGCAGCAATAGAATTTTTTTAATGGAATTCATATATCAAGCCCTAGCAATCAACATGGAGTTTGGTAATAAGCACAAGAGAGGTTTTCATAAGTTCCCCATGAAGTTGGGTGAGTATAGTTGTCTACACCTTGTGGCAACTAAAGTAGTTTGTAGTGAATTGATCCACATGAAGTTGGGTTTGTATGCTTCAAGGAAGCACTATGACCCTAACCATAAGATGCAGGTGCTCCTTCCTGTTGTTTTTGAAAAACTCTTCAATTTGTTGGAGGACCTTTGGATGGATTTGTAGGATGAATATCATCTCGGGAGGAGAAACTATGAAAGACTACCTATCCCACTTATGGTTGAGTTTGGGATAAAAGAATACATCCCTGAGACATTGTTAGATGATGGGGTGACCTTAGATCCTCAATATGACATTGAAAGTATAGGCACCAAAGATCTTGATCCAATGGATTGGAATGTGGAGGAGTCAATAAATATAAAGCAGATTGCAAGACCAGTTTTGGACAGAAGCATTCAGTGGGTTATCTTGAGGGTTAATCAGCTAGAGGCTCATACTTCAAAGAAAAGAAAGGTTGTAGGTACCACTCAAGCGTACAAGAGCACAAAGAGAAGAATGGCTCCTAAGGAGCCCCTAGAGTTCTTCCCTCCTGATGCTGGAGAGGAAATTGAAATTCCTACTCAAGATCCTCCAAAAACACATGGTGAAGAAGTAGTAACAGAAACTAGTGCTTCAACATCTATTGCAATGGAAGCATCCACTCAACCCCTTGTCATAGAGCAACCAAGTGAGGAAGTGCCTATGGGAAGTCTCCATAAGGAAACTGAGTTATTAAAGGAGAAGGAGCCTGAAATAGAAATTCATGATATTAACATTGACTCTGAGGCCACCCCATCTGACAAAGATTTACTCATGTGGTGGCATCCCTTGATGTAACAAATGATTCAAGGACTGAACACATATTGACTGAAGAGGACCAATGGAATTTGTTTGAGGAGGCTAAAATGGAAGCAGATTCCAAAGCACAAGTTGAGGCAGTAGCTAAACAATAGGAGATTGATGCTAAGGCACAATATGATGCATTAGCTAAACAGTGAGAATTGGATGCTCAAGCCAGAGTTGATGAATTGGCTAAGTAGCAGCAACAAAAGGAGTAGGAGCTCATAATGAAAGAAGAAAGAGATAAATTGGCTTTGCAGTAGAGGATCCACAATCTTGAGGAGGAAAAGGCCAAGAAAAGAAGAGAGAAAGAGGCCCTTGAAGCCAAATTTAAGGCTATGGAGGAGGCCCATAGGAAGAAGGAAGAACAAGAACACTTGGAGAGAGAAAAGGAGGCTGCAAAGCTTGCTCTACATGAGAAGTCCAAACAAGAATGGGACTATGTTGAGGAATTGAAGAGACAAAGGGACCGAGTGTTAGAAGAAAATAAGTTGGAAGAGGAACGTCTGAAGCAGGAGTTGGAAACTAAAAGATATCAAGAACAAAAGGACAAGGAAGAGGCTGAGAAACTTGCACAAGAAAAAGCACAAAGAGAGCAGCAAAATGTGCAGGAGGTTGATTCTCAGCCTGAGAACACAATATTGCAACCTCTATCTTCTACCACTGTGGCTTCTTCTTCAACACAAATAGCTACTACAACTCCTACATGGTTAAAGCTTGACTTGGAGAAGAAACAAATAGTTCAACCTCAGCCTCTCAATTGGGATGAAATGATGAAGGAAATTGAGAAGGAGAGACCCAAAAAGAGGGCCAGGGTTCTTCACTCTACCAAACTCACAAACAAAGGAGAAATCATTGTTGAATCTGCAATACCAATGGTGGATAAGAATCGGGAGGATATGCAAATGACTAATTATCAATTGGGTGCGGTGAATTTGGGAAGACCTACACGAAATCAGCAAATGAACTTAATTAATACTGTAGCTTCCTCTACCAAGTATAGGATGATCAAAGACAAACAAAAGAAAGATGAGCTCAAGGCTCAATTGGATTAGTTGCATAAGTTTTTAAAAGATGTCTCAACTCCAATTTCTCAACAAGTTGTTGCTCCCGAATCCCCAATCTTATTGACAAAGAAGGAAGTTGATGACTTGGTGCAGATGAAGAGTAAGGTGGGTATGTTGGAAAGATGGATTGATAAGCTCAATCAAGAGGTTAATGAAGTGCTAATTGATAGTTTTAAGATTCATGAAACAGCACTTGAGTTGGCAAGAATTTTGAACCAACATGCTGAAGATCTAGACAAGCAAGATGAAGAGTATAAAGAAAATATTAAAAAGCTTAAGGACATTAGAAAAGTGCCTAAGTTAACTTTACTTGAGCATTCAATCCTTGAAGAGGGTAATGTGGATTTTATTGAGAAGACTATGAGGATAATAGGATACAAATCCAAGTCTATTCATGAGCATAAGAATGAGATTCAAGAGATGAGTAAGGACTTGAACCAACAAATTGATGAATTGGAGGCAATAGTGGCTATATTAGTCAATCTAGATACCTCGGTTAAGGAGGGTCTTTCTTTGGATAAGATGAGGGATAAGTGGGCTAGTGGATTTGAAGAAGTGATGCAAAAAGGGGATGATGGAGAGGATTTGTTGTTGGATAGGTTTATGGACATAAGGGAAGAAGAAAAGGCTGCTAGAAGGGAAGTGATCAAATTAAAGGAGGTATAGGGATTGGTTTTAGCAGAGTTAAAGAGGGTTAAATTTGAGGATGATTGGTTGGATGGGCCTGATTCGGATACCCTTGAATAATTGTTCTCTAGTTACGATGAGTACATCCTTGAGCATGCAATGTAGGAATGAGTTGGCAACAGAACACCTTCTTCACTTGACACAACATCTTCCTCTCTCCTCTTTGCAGGGTGTTGACGTGAACTTGACTTCAGTTCCATCCTTCAGTTTCACCTGCTTTCTTGGGCATCAGAATTTTGTGCAATGAAGCAATCCAGCCTTGTAACTAAAGATCAGAAGTCCAGTCCTTCATTCAGTTTTGGTCCCGTGATTTGTGGATTTGAGTTTTGTTTGAGAGGAACTTATGCATGACAATGTCTATATGTATCTCTTGATTCTATTTTGTAAAGGTCGGTTTATTGAAGAAATTTTAGCCACCTGATGATAGCAATAAGAATCATAGTTTTAGAATTTTATAGTTGTAAGCAGGGATACTTTGAAAAGTTTAGTTGAACTTGATTACACTTTTACATTTTTTATACATTTGATATGTTGTTAAGTTTGGACCACTCTGATAAAGTTAATGATTCATAAACAATCTATATGCCAGTGATTTTGTTTTGCCTAAATGTTTTCTATTTGATGAGAGTCAATAGAGGAAACTAGATTCAAGATTATCTCATTGAGTTATCTTTGAATGACATTTATGTTATATCTATTTGATTTGTGTTTTGATGATGAGTGAATGATCTATTTTAAGTTCTTTTGAAGTAAAAGTTTAATGAATGGTTGTGATCGTGAATTAGCACTATGAATGTGTGCAATGGTGTAGATTATTCTATGGATTGCATCATGTTGTGGTTTTGATTTGGAAGAAAACACTCATTATTGACATGCATGTCTAGATATTAACAAGTTTTTTCATGATTCTTTTGTTTCAAGGCTCTGATCTATCTTTTTATCTTTATTTAAACCCCCCAAACTTAGGTTAGTTGATCTAATGCAGCTTTGTTCCCCATTACCAGCAAAGCCCCCTTGCATATTATAGTTACA
This sequence comes from Sequoia sempervirens, assembly GCA_007258455.2. Classification (NCBI taxonomy): domain Eukaryota; kingdom Viridiplantae; phylum Streptophyta; class Pinopsida; order Cupressales; family Cupressaceae; genus Sequoia; species Sequoia sempervirens. The sequence goes on from VDFB02168129.1 coordinate 23,413, forward strand.
TTGACCATTGAGCAATATCAACAGAGTTGAGAACCAACTACCAGGACCTTGGGAGTTAGATTACTATATGTTGTCTTTCTCTTTCAGGAGAAATAGAATAGTGATATTTTTTTTAATCTTGTTGTGTTGTTTTAACCATCAATAGGTTTGGCGCTAGAAGGAGGGCCAAAGGAACAAACTAGCTCGAATTGGGTCATTCTCACTAGTTAGGTACGAGAGAGTTCTTAGATATTCTTAGAATCATGAACCATTGATTGAACTCCAAACCCCTATCACGTATAGGTCCCAAGCTTGTAGAGTCATAATCCCACCATTGTCACAACTGCTTACTCCAACTAGATTTCCACCAAATCCACCTATTCCACCACCCATCCAGCTAGTCCCACCACCACAAACCATGGATTTCTTTGTGAATAATCCCTCACCATTAGGGACTATTGCTTGGGGTATGCATGATCTACCCAAGAACCCTAGGAGGTTCTATCTGAAGTATATGCATGGAGAATCAAGAAGTGTTGAAGAGCACATACATGCCTTTAAGGATGCTTGTACTCGGGCTCAAGTAGCTCATCCTGATGTTGTGTATAGGTTATTCCCCTATTCTTTGGGGGATATGGCACACAACTAGTATTTAAATCTACCTCAAGGGTCTATTCTGAGTTGGACAGACTTGGAAGATGCATTTATTAATTAGTTTCAGGTCTATGTAGATCTAGCCATTCTATATCACCAAATTGCTATGATAAGGAAGGAATCTCATGAACCATTGTGCTTATTCAACATGAGATTCTAGAGAATGTACTGAAGGCTAGAGGATCCTTACCTGGTTGTTGAGAATATTGCTATTCCGGCATATTTAAGGGTTGTGGATCCTTTGATTGGCCTATTCTTGTAGTGGACATATGCTGCAAATGAAATTGATTCATTGTCTAAAGTCTATCATTTAGCCATGAAATTGCTAGAATAGATATGTTTACAAATGGGGAGTTTGGGAGGAGTTCTTCCTCCCATAGGATATCAGATGCCTAACCCAACTCCTCCATTCAACACAGTTCCAAGGATGTCTTATTCCTAATATGGACCCATGTATGAGTTGCAAGCCCCACCTCCCTTACCATTCTTCACTAACGGTACTCAAGACTCCTCCTAGCAAACCCAAAATTACCAAAATCAAGCTAGAGGATCAAATCTTGTTGCTTAGCCATCTGTAGTAAAGACTGCAGAAAGTGAAAGAACTCTTCAACTGATTAATGAGATGGAGACCCTCAAGAAGACTTTATCTTAGATGTCTAATGATATGGACCAACTTAGACAGAACCCCCCTTAGAACCAAAACCAAAATTTTTAGAATCAGGGAGGGTATTCTAATCAAGGTGGTTACTCCAACCAAACTTCCAACTAGAATTATAACACCAACCAGAACACCAATAGGAACTTCCAAAACCAAAATTCCTCTAACCAAAACTATCAAAATAAGAATAGAGGATACAACCAAAGGTTTAATAACAATAGGCCATGGAATACTAGACCTAATAATGGGGTAGTCTTCCACAATTATCAGGCAGGTGATGAAAAGCCACACACTAAAAATGTGGCAGATCTTAACTTCATGACGAATTGATGTAGGTTGCATGATACTACAACTCATTCCGAGGTTAATTTCCTAGAAATGGAGAATGTAGCCAAAATTGCACAAGTTGATGCTCCATTTCAAGGTGCATCCAAAAAATATGGTGGATCAACGGATACTGACATGGCCTACTACATCTTTGAGGAAGACCTTCCATTTCCCAACCAGGAAAAGAATGAAATAGTGGAAGATGTATATGATTCCCAAGCCTTCCAAACCAAGGGAGGCCATTTCCTTAGAAATTAGAATAGAGGGTCATTCACCACATCTTCTCCTCCTAATAACATGGTCCCATGTCAGTCTTGGATGGTAACCCCACCACCCACCAAAGTGGCCCAAATGTATTTTTATAACAAAGTGAAAGTCCACCTTCTTTTCCTAAGTATTAGGTAACGAATGATTCAAAGTTTGATTTCATTGCGGAGATGCAGAGGTAGAAAACTTCATTGTCATTCTTTGACATTATGAAGTGGTGCCCTGCTCAAAAGGAAATTTTGAAGAGGGAATTGGAGGAAGCAGACAGGTCAAAAGGGAAAGGAAAGGCGACTCCCACTAATGAGATGAATGCAACCCTCTATAAAGGTAAGACTGGTACCCCACCTTTCCTTCTGAGTTTAAGAATTTTTGGAAAGAATTTGCACAACTGTCTACTAGATTTTAGGGTGTCGGGAAATGTCATGCCATTTTCAATTTGTAGGAAGTTAGGTCTGATTCCACTCTAGAATAAAAAAAATTCATTCAATTGGATAAAACAAAAGTTAATGTGGTAGGAGAACTTAAGAATATTCATGTACAAATTGGATCTAATCCAAGGATTCAAACTTACATAGATATCCAAGTTGTAGATATCCCAAAAACCTATGGTATGCTTTTAAGCGGAGATCTCCTGAAAAGTATTGGGGGATATTTGTCCTTGGACTTCTCACACATGTGGTTGCCCTGGAAGGGGGTAGTAACATAGATTAGAATTGAGAGTGAGCCTAGGCTCAAACACATGATCACAGAGTATGATTCCCCTAATGAGGTAGCCTATTTTGAAACTGAGATAGGAGTTTACAAGTAGGAGGAAATCATGAATTTCTCTATGCTTCATTTTGATGATCTATTACGGGTAAAAGCACAAACCTATGTCACACTTTTATAAAGGGAATGAAATTACATGACAAAAATTCTGAACTTGACCACATAAAAGTGGTCTTTATGTTTTGAATTTCAAAATGGTGTAAACTAATAAAATGTAGAAGTTTTGGTGTAGTTTATTCCTATAATTTTTAAAATTTTAAAAAAAATTGCTTTTATTATGTTTTTATCAATTTAAGGACAAATTTTGGAATGCTGAAAATTTCATAAAATAGTGACTTCACGGGCCGTCAAGAAATAAAATGAAAAAAACTTCATTTCTCCCTATTTTTTTTCCAAATAGGTAATTTCAATATCCTGTGCATGGAAAAAAAAATCACATTTTGATGTATATTTTTCTCGTAATAACATTTTAAAGTCAAACATGTCAGAATTTGACAGTTTTCATGGGCTATCAACTAATTTCAATTTTTTCAATCATTTTCAAAAAACAAAATATACCCTTTTGAAGTAGACTCTCTCCTCTTATGCCTCATATAATATTTAAAACATTTTAATAAATTTTACTATCATTTTTTTAATATCAAATCAACCTCTTTTTTAATTTTTAAAACCTACTTGCATTATTTTAAAAATAAAAGATATCAAAACTAATCAAAATATTATAAAAATTCTATATTTGGATTCTACACTTCAAGCTCTAGAAAAGGGTATTTTTATTTTTTGAAAAAAAATCAATCTAACTAGAGAAATACTTTTCCAAAAATGAATGTTTCAGAAAATTCTAAAAAATGATGAGTAAGCTGCCATGTAGAATGCCAACTAGATGTTTTCGGCCGATCAAGTTTCGGCCGACACCCTATCGGTCGGGAATGAATCGGCCGAAAATTAATCGATCGGAACTTTATCGGCCGATAATTACTTGGCCGAAAATGGATGAAATAAAATAAAGTTATTTTCTTTCAAATTTATCAAATTAAAAAAATTCGAAAATAACAAATATTTCAAAATTTTCTCGACTATTTTCGATTAAAGAAGATTTATTTCAACATTTTGGAAGGTTTATCATTTCTGAAATTTACAAGACATATTTCAACCAAAAAAAAGGCATTTGGAGAAGAGGAGAGATATTTTTAAGGTGTAGTGATCTTTAATTTATTTAATTGATTATGTTTTTTATTGAAAATGCATTTGAAGTTTGTTTTCACTTTTTTTTTATTAAATATTAACATCAAAGAAATATGTGTAGAAATATATTCATTATTCAATTAAAAATATTTTATGTTTTGCATGTTTATGTTTATTAAAAACTTTTGTTTAAATATTTTATGTTTATGTTTTGCATCTAGTTACAGGCTTTTTAAAATATTTATGCTATATTACATGTACATGTTTCATGGAAAGCTTATGTGTGTACAAATTTGTATGTAGGCAATCATTCAAATTTGAGTGTAATTTGTGATGGCAAATCCAAGGGCTAGATCGAGGAAGTATGATCGAACACGAGTAAGACAAAGAAAGAGAAAAGCGGATGAAGGAACATCTACTGAACAACAACCCATGGAAAATATTGATGATCAAGGTGACGTACAGGTACAAGAACAAATTGAACCTAGTACTAATATAAATGTTTTGGACTATGGTATGGAAAAATTGATGGAGATGGATGAAGATTCTCTTTTCAATAATATTTCATCTGAAGATATGTTATCTGAAAGCACATTAAAATTACACTCTAAAAAAATATGGGATAAATTTTTTGAAGAGAAATCTCTAATTGGAAGAGCACAGCTAATTGCAAAGTTATTTAGATGAAAAGAAATGACCCCTGTTTTGGAGTTGTTAGGGGTTGATAATAGGAAAAAGTCATCAGATTTAAAACAAACAATTGTTGAAAACCTGCAAGAAGCATTAGAATGTATTGAAAAGAAGAGTTGGTCTAGTGATTTAAGTGTTGCACGTAGAGCGTTGATGACTGTAATTTCTAGTAAGAAATTATCATATAGAAGACAAGTTCAAGCAATTTATGAATTACTAAATGTTTCTAGGAGAACTGTTCAAAGATATATTGAAAAGAGAGATGAAATAGATGAAAAAATTGAGAAAAATTGGGTAAATATTTGTAGGGTTCCTCGAAAAGATAGAATTTCAGAAGATGTAAAGAAACAAGTTGTTGAATATTGGACCACCCACTCGCGTGTTTCTTCCAATAGAAGGGATACTATACAAATAATAGGTGATGATGGTACAAAAATTTCTCATCCAAAACATTTTATAGATACAACACAAAGTGAACTTTTTGAAGCATTTAAACAAGAATTTTTAAATGTGAAGATTTGTCAAAGGATGTTTGAAACACTATGACCATCATTTGTATGTATAAATAAAGTACGTGAAACTTGTTGTCGAAATCATGTTGAATTTGATCTATACCTACAATCATATAGAAAAGTTATGGCAACAATTGATCAAAATTTAGCCATCCCTGGAAGCACAACACAATTTGTGAAGTCTCTTTTATGTGAAAAATCAGAAAATTCGGATGAATTCAACGTTCAGTGTATAAAAAATGTATGTAATGATTGTGGAGATTTGAAGAATCTTTTACATGTTGACAATAATGAAATGCAAGTTACTTGGAAGAGATTTGAATATGAGACATACTTAACGAAGTCAGGAGTTGAGGCCAAAAAATTGTTGTCAAAGAGAGTGGATTGCCTTACAATGAATTCATGAGTAAATTTCGCAATATCATATATCCACATATCCAACATTGTCATGGTGCAAGATGGCAATCTAAGCAATTTCGTTATTCAAAGAATTGTTTTCCACCAGGTTGTATTCTCTCTATTGTAGATTTATCTGAGAACTATACATTTAGTCCTCAAACTGAGATTCAAAGTCAATATTATCATTCAGAGCAAGTTGCAATCTTTGTGCAAGTTTGCTACAGGCATGCAGAGTTAGCGGTCGATGGAATACAAAGTAGGAAAGATGATAGAATTATCATCAAAGAGGTTCACTTTTATATCAGTGATGATATGAATCATGATAGAAGCTATGTAGCTCATTATTTCAAAATGTTTTTTGAAGACCTAAGACGACGTGGCATAAATCAAGAACAACACTAGATATGGTCTGATGGATGTGCTAGTAAGTACATTGGTTTTTAAATTATTTTTAATTAATTTATATTTACTTTTAAAACTTTGAGACTTAAATTGTTTTTTGAAGATAATTTGGTTTTCAAGTGTTTAATTATTTGTAACTTCACAGGACAATTTAAGTCTGCAAAATCCTTTGTTTGGTTAAGCAGTCAACATGCTAGACGCAACACCAAATTTTTGTGGAATTTTTATGAGAGTGGACATGGAAAAGGAGAGCACGATGGAGCAAGAGCATGTGTGAAGCGTGCACTTCGTCAACATGAACTTGCTGGTATGTCCAATTTAGCTTCATACTTTTTAAAAGATTAGATATGTATATATATATATATATTTAATTTAACTAAATTAAATTTTCTTTTAAGTTCTTTGAAAGTAATAGGTGACAAATTGTGCCAACTTGTGTGTAACTTGTAGGTAATGCCATACGGAATGCAAACAAAATTGTTGAATGATGCAAAAGTCATTTTTCTGCTTGCAACTCAACATACAACACACGGTATTTTTGGGAAGTTACAGGTATGTATGTCTAGTCAAAATTTGTTTTAAAAATTTGAATTTCAAAGTTCAAGTACATACATGATTTCAAATTGAATTTTCAAGTTTGAATTTAAACAGATATTGATCGATCAAATCCTTATAATTGTCAAGCAATTCATGGTATTAGAAATCTACATCAAATCATGACAACGAGGAGTAGTAGGCCTTATGCAATGAATGTGAGAGAAAAATCATGTTTTTGTACTGATTGCATTGAGGACAATGCAAATATTGATCAATGTGAGAATATTAGAGATGGGTATGTTTCACAATGGGAAATGAAACAATTAATATCAATGCCTCCTTCTGTTGAAGATGACAATGTTGATGTCTATGATCCACTATATTCAGCTGATTACGAACGTGTATCTGATTTAGTTGTTATAGGTATGTCCAAATTGATTAATTTAGTTAAAATCAAGATTTAAATTTATATATATATATATATATATATATATATATATATATATATATATTCTATGTTTAAGTAAGTTTCAAATATAAAATATAAATTTTTACAACTTTTAAATGTATAATTTACTTAAATATGTAAATATGTGGTGTGTGTATAGGAGATATTTTCACTGTAGCTGCAGATCCTAAAAATGCGGAAGGTGTAGATTACTATCTACTAAGATGTACACAACCAAAAAGCAAATTGGTCGAATCGATGACATATGGTGATGGACAAGAGTATCCCATTGGATCAGTCGTTATTGAAGGCACATATTATCAACAAATAAAGATAGATAAAAATGGTATTATATTTGTTGATTATATGCCAGGACAAAAGGTTCTACATTACAGTCACTTAGTTTTGGCAACAAAAATAAATTTAGAAACTTTACTTAAAAGAGGACGTGCCAAACAAAAGTGGAGGTTGCCTATTGAAGATCATGAGAAGATTTTAGAGATAATTAAAGATAGAGAGGATCCAAATTTTATGTACCAGGAGCTTTAAGTTGTTTTTTGGATACATGTGTACACATTTATGACTCCAAATCTAGATAATATATATTTGTATTGATTGGACATGTGACATGATTTAGAATGGGTTATTTTTTTAGAACGTGACATGTATGTTAGATCATATATATGCTTGATACAAAACCCAGTGACTTTAAAAATGTTTTAATTTACATTTTGCCTAAATTCCTTTAAATCGTCTAAATTTCCAATTGCATTTTTACATGTTGGACATGGTTCATTCTTTTAAGTTCACTCTTGAGAATCTCTAGAAATTCCTTTATATCATCTCTCTAGATTCCTTGATTGTAAATTTTTATGTTTGACACATGGAATTGTTAAACTTTCACTTTCAAATCTTTGAATTTAAATATTTGTTCAACTCCACCTATATACATGAGCTAGATTGAATATATATATATATATACGTGCAACAATATGTACAAAACCTAGTCTATGTTCCAATTTTGCATTTAAATTTATTTATGTTCCGCGGAATTCTTAAATTCACATTCAAATCTTTCATTTCATTTGAACATTCAACTCCACAAACTTGTATAAAATTATCTAGTTGATTTGGTGTTTGAGTGGTGAAGAATCTAGACATAAAATGTTGTCTCTAGTTTTCTTTATTTTTTATACATTACTAATGCACGACATTCAATAATTTTAAATGATCATTTGGATTTTCATGTATCCTAATCATCACATCCTAATTTTATTATTTTCATCAGGTAAGCATCCCTCATCCTAGAATCATTTAAAAATTATCCATCTAGATCCATCTCAACCGTACATCCATTCTCCATCCTTAATAATAAAAAAGCATCACTTGAACATCAAAATTTGGTTACTTGGTCTCAATCTAGTCCATACATCATATTGTCCTTTCGTCATCACCCAAAGTTTTCAACGTCTAGGGACCTTACCCTTAATCTAGACTATCATCCATTTCAAATCCAATCTCCTAATAAAAAATCACTTGACCTTATAATTTGATTTCATCTTTAAAATCCAAATTTGCTTAAGAATATTAGCTCCTATCTTTTAAGTATAGAACTAAATTATTTATCCATTTTGTTAATGTTAGATTGTATCCAGGTTCTCTTGGTTTGGCCTTTCTTGTTCACCTTAAGGTGCATTGGAATATATGAACATTGTAGTGAATCATAGTGATGGTGTTTGGGGTGCTTGAGATAGCTACATTTTGGCATCAATTTAGCTTTGTTTACCATGTATAGCTTGATACCATGTATGTAATTTGGTCCATCTTTCCAGTACAATTAAATATGGATTGATCAATTTTTAATTTATATATAGAATTGTCATCCAGGAAGATCTAGATCTACTTGATCAATTTTTAATTTATATAGAATTGTCATCAATTTTTAATTTAATATTAAATGTGCATGTCTTTCAAGATTTAAATATATATATATCAATTTCTAATTACATATATATAAATGTTCCACATGGAATTCTTAAACTTTCAAAACTAGAAATTTGATTTCATTTACATTCAACTCCACTTATAGCTTGCATGCTTTATTTGAATTATATGGTTCATTCTTAAGTGAACACTTTCAAACATATATATATATATATATATGATTTCATTTACATTCAACTTGACACAAGTATAGCTCATCATCTAGTTCAAGAATTCTTTGCATGCACATTCAAATGAACATGTGTATTAGATTATATGGAATTAGAAATTAGGTTAATGTAGAGCATGATATATGCACAATTTAAATGTATTTAACTTTTACTAACTTTAAAAATGAACATTTAGAGCTTTAAAGAATTCAATCTAACTATCATCTATTTCCAATTGCATTTTTATGTTCTACTTTAAAATGTATAGCATTAATCTCAAGCATATTTGCATTCAATTTTTTCTATTTCTTGACCTATTTATTAAAGACAAATTCATTTGAACTATTTATTTAAATTAATTACATGTACATGTCCATCTTTTAATTTTACAAATAGCAACCATTAGATAGTGGAGTCCAACATTTTGATTTCACAATGTATTTAGTTATCTATATATGTACAACAAGTGCATTTGAACAAGTTACCATAATTTAAATTTAAATAAAGGTACTTGTTCCTTGCTAAATAAATAAAACCATAAACTAATTTAATGCACGATGTATTTATAGATGTAATGTAAGTGAGTTCAACAAACCATAATAATGCACGTATATAACAAACCTCTAAGATTCAAACCATAAAACATAACTGTATGAATGTGACATGTAAATTATAACAAGTATATATATGTGTACCGTAAAACATAAGTATGTAACACGTCCAAATGTTCAATACATAAATCATAAAAAGTGTCTCCAACATATAATAAAATGATCTCAGACATGTAATACTATAAAACAAATCTCAAAGAGAGGGATGTCTAGTATGAATAGAATCATCAGATATATGGCTCAATCTCTCCCTCGACCTCTCCCTCGATACATGGCTCGATCTCTCCCTCGACCTCTCCATCGATCCATGGACCGATCGCTCTGCTGATCCAAGATGTGTGGATCCATGTCCCGATCCAATATCTCCCGATCTGTGTCCTGAGCCTCGTCCCAACCCCTGCATGTGTTCAAGTACACATATATATGTGAAATTATCTAAAAATTTTACAATGTACTTGAGTTCAATGTGTTCAAACTTAAACATCAAGTAATTAGTTTTTTAAAATCAAATTTAAATGTACCTCATCTACATACTGCATGGGATCGCCATCATGCTCCAAATTTCCAAAGTCTGGGAATTCACCATATTGCTTAAAATTTTCAAGTACACAATTTCAATCAAGAGTTAAACCCCTAGAAGTTTTTAAAATGCATTACATAAATTTTTAGAACACAATTTTAAAAATATATACATGTATTTAAATTATAAATTGAGAGTACCTGTTGTGCCTGCTTGAAAGCTCTACCAATGTCACTAAGATCACGAGAATGTAAAGACATCGTAGGGGGATCTGTAGCATGTACAGTATTAGTAGCAAAAAGAAGTCGACTATATGTCCCATGGACAGGATCAGGTGTCGCAGTAGCCTCAACGTGACCTGTAACATCCTGATGACCACCTAGACAAGCTAAAGGATCAACAAAAACATGATGTGCATGGGATTCTGTAGGCTGATGTGGAATATCCTGAGCTGCATTTGCCACACTGTGGCTCATATGTGTATGAGGATATCGTTGTCTAATAAATTATGGTACCCTATCAAGAGCAATCCCATGGTCCTCACTGATAACCTGATATGCTGCTAGTAAATCCAAAATTGAGAGTCTACACGTATTACGTAGAGTTGTGTGGGTCATATGCTCAACATCTGCAAGAGTAGGTAGATCGGCACTAATAAATGGATCATACGATGCAGATGTAGCCTCACTAGGAGGAAGGTTGATCCGTGGGCGTAATAAATATCTACCAACTCGATCAGATGAAATCTGATCAATCTGTGTCGTAATAGAGGCAATGTTTTCAAAAATCTGACTCTGAGTGGACCCTGTTGCTGCCTCCCCTGCTGCTGCCAATTCCAAACGTTTTGGTAAAACCAAAAGGTTTGGGCCAACTAATGCCCTCTTGTCCACAGGCGGTGGAAAATTTGAAGGTCTAAACTGTGGTTTGTCAGAAAAATGGCCTTTACCTTGGCCAACATGCTCAAGATAAGATGTGTAGTCCACCTCTATATGTAAATGAAATTCTGCATATAACTGTTTGACAAAATACAATGGCAGCTCATCATTGTGAGGCCATCTATGATGTGCTACCAACCATCTAGGGTATATGAATGGTGCAACAAGAGGATCTTCACACCTCGTAACCACATATCCTCTAATTTTATTTTTTCCTCTATAAAATGGGAACATGGATAACACATTTTCACCTAAAACTAATTTGGCAACTTCTCTATGTTTCACTATGCCAGTAACACTCCTGGCAAGAGAAAAATAAAACTGTTCAATGTTGATTTCATCATAAGGATTGTATGATCGAATTGTCTCAATCATCTTAATAATCTCTTGTCTAATAGTGACTAATCTATCTCGATTAGCCAAATTGGGGGAGTTGTGAATTGTTTGCTCTAAACATTTTAGAGCATTGTCCAATCTAACAATACTATCCTGAAATATATTTGATCTAGTTTGAGCTTCTCGCTCAAAATGAGGGGAATGATGAGATCCCTCATCGGCCATGATATATATAAATAGATAGAGATCTGCATATCATTAAAATAAAATTACATAATGAACTACACAAATTTAAAATGATTTTTTTTCAAAACTAAAAAAATATATATTTAAATTAAAGGTAAAATTTTCAAGGTTCAAAACTAGAGAACATTTTTGAATTTAAATGTATCTAATGAGATCTAGTTCAAACTTTATATCTATCGAGCTATGTGAACCTATTAAATCATAGATGCATGTAATATTCAACCAAGAGTAAATATGGAAAAAAAAAAAAATTATCCTTTCAACCACTCTATACTAAAATTTTGATCAAAATAAAAAAATACTCTTCATTACAATTGGTCACATATGATCTAGCCTTTCTTTGTAATCAATTATTTTTTAAATCAAACACTAAATTATAAAAAGGTTAACATTTCCTTAATTTTTCAATCTAACTTAAAACATATTAAAGTAATAAAGTTAAAATTCTTTGAAATAAATTCCTTAGGAATAAAATATAAACATATCTACATGTGCATATATCTGTATGTACACATGTATGTATGTGGGAGTGCATGTGTGTACGTGCATGTATATATACATGTATATATATATATATATATATATATATATCTGTGTGTGTGTGTATGTACATGCATATATATATATGTGTATGTGTGTATGTATGTATATGTATGTGTGTATGTATGTATGTATATACATATATATATGTATGTACATGCACATATATATATGTGTATGTGTATGTATGTACATGTATTATATATGTATGTGTATGTGTGCATGTACATGCATATATATGTGTATGTGTGTATGTACACATGTATATACTCAAGTACACACATACATACACACATACACATATATATACATGCATGCACATACATACATGTACATACACATATATATGCATATGCATACATACACATGTACACATATGTATATATAATACATGTACATGCATACGCACATACACATACACATATATATAATACATACATACATACACACATACACATATATGTGCATGTACATATGTATACATGTACATACATATATATATGCATATACATGCATACATACACACATGTACACATACATGTACATATAATACATACATGTACATACATGCATGCATACATACACACATGTACACATACATGTACATATAATACATACATGTACATACATGCATACATACATACACACATACATACATACATACACACATACACACATGCATACATACATACTCACATACACACATACACATATATGTGCATGTACATGCATATGTATACATACACATGTACTGTATGTATATATAATGTGTACATGCACATCACACATATATGTGCATGTGCATATACATGCATGTACATACATATATAT
>VDFB02168131.1:0-25702 GCA_007258455.2 Sequoia sempervirens
GGGCATACCCTACCATTCTCTCTCAATCTTCCATCATAAACCTTCCCTTGCGATACTGGGGCATCCCCTCTAGACAGCCATATATTCGCTCCTCCGAAGCCATACCTTCCCTCCTCAACAATCCCGATCAATCATTTACTCATTCTGAGTAATCTTTCATCTATTCCAAACCTGTCTTCTCGTTCTAAGAATCACTCATTTGTTACTCATTCTAAGTAGTCGTTCATCTGTTTCGATCAATCTTCTACTCATTTTGAGTATTCGTTCATCCATTTCTTCAATCAAATCATCATTTTCCCCATCCAAATCCTATGAACTTCATCTTGGGTTATTATCCAACTAGGCTAATCTTGAGGTGTAGGTTGTTTTTAGTGTTATTTTGCACTCTTTTGTTTGTTGTTCGTATTCTAGCCCATAAATTCACCCTATCATACTATTAAGCATTCTTCTCCTTCTTCTAGAGTGGATGGATTAAGATTCATCTTGTCTAGTTTTGTTGCATCCACCAAGGCACTTGATACAGGAATGTGTCTGGACATTACCAGATCTCCAAGTTGTCCAAACCACCTCATTGCATCTTCTTTTTTCCTCTGTAAGGTGAAAAAATTGTCCTGCAAGTCTACAATAGAGGTCCAAGCAGTATAATTTCTATCATCTACAATTTTGTAGGCTTCAGAGGCACTAGCAATTTGAGACTCTATTGAGTCCATTAAGTCTTTAATTCCTTGAGTGGCATCTTACTACCGCATGCAATATACAAATAGTATATGGGATTCCTCTTCACAATATTTTACCTCTTTTAGACATTGTATTACCTTGATAAGTGTGATAGCATATTTATCCTGCAATACAACATTTTCTCCAAAATTCTTGATTCTGCCTCTTTTTTAGTTTCCTTCTTAAGACTAGAGGTATATTCCTTGAGAGAATCGACCAAGAACTTTAGGTTTTCAATAGGACTTAAAGAATCATCAATTTTAGCATCGAGAGTTGTCTCCTACAAAACCTTACTAGCATCATTTACCAATTTAGTCCCTTTCTGATAGGTTTCAACAATTTCCTATGTATCGAAGTCAAGAAAAGTACCACAAATCTTAATTCTTTCAACTGGTGAGATCTTGATCAAATCCACATAGCCTGTATGTGATGGAAGTTGAATCAACTAAGGTGGTAGCATAGGTTGAATCCTTGATTTCCTTGTCAATAGACCCTTAATCTTTTTTAGGTGATTCTCTGGATGGATTTGATGGCTCAATAGTCTTTGAGGATTCTTTTTCACTTCTTCCAACCTATGTTTCTTCCATATTTTCTTCTTTTTTTCCCTCTTCTTCTTCTCTAGAGGTTTTTTCTAATGGTTTGTCTTTGCTTTCTTCCTCCTTATCTTCATCATCTTTTCCATCATTACTATTTTCATATTTTTTCCTTCATCTTCATTCTTGTTTTCTTCTCTGATATTCTCATGGTGTTCTTTTGGATTGTTATCAATGTCATTTTTATGTTATTCTTCAATCTATTTACTACTTGTATCCTCTGTATCATTTGGAGGAGCAGATATCTTGAAAGTAGCATGTATATTACTAGCCTTATCCAAAATAAGATGGTCCTTTATTTCTATGACATTAGCAAGCTCCTGTGCTTGAGTTGTATGAGATGGAGAACTAGTTCTCATCCCATAATTCTTTTCCATTCCCTTTAATATATCAAGAGCCTCTTGCCTTTATGTATTATCTTTCTCTCTAGTGATTAGAATAGTGACTCTCTATTTTACCTTGAACAACTTAGAATTTCCATTTAACAGGGTAACAACATCTTCCTTGGATAAGGAGGATCCATATGTATTCAAGGCATCAAATTTGATTTTGTCATCAACTGTTACAACTTCATACCTTATTTGTACTAGAGTTTCCCATACATTTTTAGTCACCTTCTTCCTTATATTTTTCATGTTCTCATCAAAAATAACCATATATTGAATGAAAGAACTTATAATTATTTCTTTATCTTCTTCATTAACTTCATCAAACAACTTAGGAGTAGCTAGCAAGTCCTTAGATTCTATCATAGTTATTTACTAAAGATTCCAACCTCAGGGGTGAGTGATCTCTTACTAAAGGAGAGCTTGGCATGTCCCACAAAGGTTCTGATGTGTCTTCTTCACCCTTTTTCTCATGCACATGAATTTTGAAAGTATTATTTTCTTCCTTTGTCTCTTCTTCATCAGATAAGATTTCAACATTGTCTCTATTTTTTGCTTCTTCATTACTAGTGGAAGCACTGGTTCTTCTATTCCTCTTCAAATGTCTTTCTTCTTTCAATCCAAGATTAATCTCCTCTTGCACATCACTCAAATTCCTTTTTCTATTACACTTTTTTAATCCTCTTTTTGAGGGTAGAAAATAGTGTAATAGGGGGTAAATCTCTCTTCTTCGAAGATCTGGTGTTGGGTCCAGAGGAAGCAGTTACATTAACTATCGTTGGGGTACTATGCTCTACCTTCTTTCCTTTCACTACTACAGCTGCACTGGGTGTGGTAGGTAATTCAAATGTAGAGGTGGAAGATGTTCTTCCTAATTTTCTAGGCCTAGAGGGTACTTCAATTGATCTGGCCCACTTCTCTTCCAACACATCTCTTAGTCTTTCAACATCATCCTTAGAAAGTGAATGCATTTTGAAAAATTCCTCAACATTTTTATTTACCCTTTTAGCCCTTTGAGGTGTTGAAGTTTCCAAGTGCACTTTGATGGATTTATCTTCATAAGCACCATGTCAAGGCAAAGTAGGATCCTTAGGGCTACTTAGCAAAATCTCAATGATTCTCTCAGGCACCTGCTCATTAATTTCATATCCTAGAGACTCTATCCATAGAGTTATAGGTTCTACTACCTCTATGATGCATTCATCAATAGATACTAGGAAAGTTATCTCCTTTGCATATTTCTTTACTAAGCTCCTTGGAACTCTTTCTCTTTCGTATGTATTTTTTTGAAAAATTGTAAAGAATGCAGTTAGAGCATCACTTTGTGCCTTGAAGTCTCTAATGCTATGTAATTGTTCAAAAATTTGATGTGCCACCGATTTGTTGATACTCCATATAATGTTCTTCTTTCTAGGTAGCTCCCTCAAAAAGTAAAGTAGCAAGCAGACTACCAATGTACGAAACTTGAATGGGTATTTCTTTTTTTTAGTTTGGCACAAGTTATTCATAAGTTGCTTCTGAAGCAACTCACACAAATCATAGTCTCTTCCATTTACCACCATTTCATGTGCAACATAGATTGCAGCTGCAAACACAAAATTCTCTTTGTTAGTGAAGTAGATTTTCTGACCAATCATTATTGCAACATACTTCACAGTAGGGTTTTTAATTGGTTTGGTTGTCATATCTCTCCCATCATATGTGGCATTAGTTATTTTCATGACCACATCATTTTTCATAGCCTTTAGCACTAGTACAAGTCCAATGCCACAGAGACCAGTCATGACTTTAATTACTTCCTTGGTAATTACTCTAAGCACACTTTCCCACACAAACTTGTCATGCACTCTACTAAGTGCTATCCTTACAAACTTTGCATCCATTCCACTGTTGAAATATGGGAACCAATTCCATATATCCAGTTTCTTTCATACAATATTTTCATATTCTGGCTTCACCGAGTAGTTTTCTCCAATTAACTCCTTTAGCCATTGATCCTTGAGTTCTTGATGGTCAAATTCTTCTAATTTCCCATGAATATAGGTTCTAGTATCTTCAATGGGTAGGACATTGTTTGGAATTTTTGAAAATGCACCCATGGGGTCCATTTTGTAAACTTCCCATGTAATCCTTCTAAATTTTGGTCAAGATCTCTTGGAAACTTCAACCACAATAGAGTGGCCATTTTTCCATCAATTATTTTGTATATACTTATGGAAATTATTTCTAATTCAAATCCATAGAATATAGCTAGTTGTAAGTACCATTTTCAAGCTTTTACGGAAAAAAGGGTTTGATGTCAGATATTCTAAATCACCTTCGACTCACTTCAACTTGCCTCAACTTGCTCTGCTTACTTCTGAATGTGTGAAAGTGCTTTAACTCGACTTTAATTTTCACTTTATGCCTTACTGATTTTCCCTAATTTTGTATTTAATGCATTCCATCTTCAAAAGTTGATAAAGACTCTATGAATACACTATAAACCCTAAAATGCTATGCAAATCTCCAAAAAAAAAATTGGTCAAAATATTTTTTGACACCTTCATAATGGCATTTCACATCTCATATCTTTGTGTTATTGCTTGACACCTCTTATATCATGGGTTTGTTAGATTTATTTGTAGTTGATCCCCCTAAATCAATTATTGGGTTTAGTTTTTAGAAGATATATCTACACTAGATGTAGGTACAAATGCATTTGATTCATCCTTATTCTCAGATTCTTCCTTCTTCTTATATACCTTCTCCATTTCCTTCTTAACTTTAGTAGGGTCAATCTTCTTTACTGGATTATTCCTCTGTTTCGGATTAGCTTTCCTTACATTCTTGCTTCTACAAAATTTTAAAATGTATCTAGACTTATTGCAATTGTAGCACACAACATTTATCTTATTTCAGTTTATCTTTGATCTGCATTGGTTAGCCTTGTAATGCCCCACCGCGCAAACCCCAATGGACAACAACTAAGGAACAATTTTTTTTCTTTAAATATAAAATATATAGTATATGCATATTAAGTTCCATTGCATGAGATTCAATTACATGAATACAAGTTTGTCACCTAAGTCCTTTGGGGTAGACGAGGTAACATTACATATTCAAGCCCAAAAAAAAAAGATAAATGAAATTCCAAAATGCATTAGTTAAGTCCATTCATCCATCATGCCTATAACATCAAAACATACACAAGAGATAAACCATTATGAACAAGATCAACTCTATTTAATAACCATACACATATATACAACATACTTATACGACAATAACCACTATCTTTTATCACATGATTATAATGATACATTTATACTTTACATCAGCTTCTACCACATTACATAGATCAGATGCATAAGTTTACATCATATACTTTCGAACACATGTACGAGTAATCCATCAATACACGAGTATAACTGAAATACATAATTAACATCTAGCTACAAGAAAATATCTGGCTCATGTTCCATCAAGAAGGCACTACACCGTATGAACGTTGGTGGGGAACCCAACGGGGTGCGTAGCACGTTCCACCCAACCATGTGGGTTTTAGAAAAAAACCCACCCCCCATGCTAGGAGATGACAAGGAAGAATCCTCGACCAAGGAGGTCCAACAGAAAATACAAGACAAAACTCCAAACAAGAGTGACATGGGAATACATAAACAACACAACACCTATAGATTCCAAAACCATAACATCAATAGGTCACAAAACATAACATCAATAGACCACTCCCAGAGATTTGCAAAATCAACCAATCACAAAGAGCCACTCTCTTACTGAAAACACCAAGTTCAAATCCACAAATGTATGGGTAGTCGAGGTGCACAATACTGATAACACATTTCAACCTTAAAACAGAAGGTCACACAACCCGTTCATAGTAACCGGGTATTCATACTATATCACATCTCGTTCATGGTAACCGAGCATTCAAATTGTCTACACCCACATGCACGACCCAACACAAATCAAAATTTGAACCAACATATATAACAACCCCACATAGAATGAACTTCTTTGGAAGACTTACAAAACCAAACAACCCAATTGTCCAACAACACAAAAGAAAAAAAATTAACCAATAAGCAATTCAGACATATAATTAATTTAACATGTTCAAATTCTCTAAATCCAATTAAATCATCAACGCATTACTTAGAATTAATCAACTTAATTTAATTTCATTTACTATAAGCAATAAAAAATTAACACTAATAGTTTAGCTTCAATTTCCACAATAACACACACAACAACAAAAATCAATTTCTCTATAAAAATCATTTAATTTTAACTATTCATGTTTTGCATGCACAAAATAATACATAAATTCATTTTTCTTCTAAAATGTAACATTCTAAAATAATTCATTTCATGCATTCGCATTCATGTATTGTCAAAATACATTTAAATAAATATATATTAAAAATATATATATAACATTTAAATATTTAAATATTTCATTTATAACTCCAAACGTAAAAATTAAACATATATATTTAAAATATCTATTATATCAAAATAGTCAATTAAATAAATATATTTAAATATATATAATTAAATATGTATAATACATATAATTATACATATATATAAATACATGTTATTTAATAAATTAAAAATAATTTACTATATTCAACTAATACTATTCATAAAACCAATGTGTTGCGACTTTAATAACTTTTGTTTTCAGATCTGAGTTTTATTAAAAAATTTACTGATGGTGCGCCACCAAGTCTTTTCAAACATATAAAAAAATCAGTCATACCCAGTTCATAAATTTTGAGTTATAATTAATTTAGTGACCCTCTATCTCTGCCATTTATTTTAATATAAATTTTTCTACATGAAAAGATTTAATATTTTATTAGAGGATTTCACTTTCCCTAATTTATCAAATGATTTATTTTTTCAATCCTACAGAGGTTTTCTAAATTATCTATTGTTTTCTTTTTGAATTTCTTACCATTTTAAATTCATTTCCCTATAGAGGATCTAAGATTTTCACAATCCTTCTACAAAGGTTTCCAAAATTTCACAACAAATTAACAGACAATATTTCAAAATATATAAACAAATCTTCTAATTTTTCAATTCCACAAAACCAAAACAAACTTCTACAATTTTGTAGAGACAATATTTTAAAAACACAATTTAAACAAACATTTAAAATAAGGAACTTAGATCATCAAGCTCAAATTGATGAAGATTGAAGTTGAGCCTTCGTATTTCAATTTCCAAGTTTTTCCCAAAGATTTTCTCTTCGAGAAGATGTGCAAAACAATTCCAGCCAAGAACTTCCCTTAGAGCCTTTTCCAAAAAATTTTACCAAAAAAAACTTCACATAAAATTTTCGTATCTATTCTCATGAAAAACCAACCAATCTCTTTTTTTTCCCATTAATCCCAATTTTTTTTTTTTGCAAACTCAAAAATCATAATAAAATAGCAATTTTTCATTCTCTCTCAAGCTTTCGAAAAAAAAAACTAGACATGCATTCATTCTTTTTATTCTTTTCTTGATTTTTCTTTTCTAAATGAAATTTTAAAATTTTAAATTTCTATTTTATTAATTTCAACTAACAATTGACACATTATTAATTATTTAAATATTTTATTCTATTATTTATCCTCAACTTACTATTTACATTAAATTATCAAAAATGCCAAGTTTTAAAATTATAAATAATATTATTTACACAATTAATTTATTTATTTTTAATTAGTTACATAACTTTTAGTTTAACACTTTTAAATTTTAATAAAGCTATTCCCAATAATTAACTAATAACATTTATTTTAATTATTTTAATTAAATAATACTATTAATCCACTCAAATACATAACACAGACATTAAATAAATAACACAAATACAACTCGCGATAGACAACTATCACATAATATCGAAATAACCAATGTTAAGGAAACACAATACCACTAGACGCATGATGGGTTGACAGACTTGGGATGTGGAGACTTTCTTGTCATCTTTGTTTCAACATCATACCCATTGGGATAATTTAATGCTCGCCTTATCCTGCCAAAGCAGGTGGAATCAAGACTTTATTCTTGCAATTCATACATAAAAGCAAAGTTGTGTACAACATATATATAAACAAATGTATCACAATGTGATAAGGAATCACAACATAACAGGGCTCTCGCAAATGAGTGGTGCTACACTATCCCCTCACCAAAGCTATAATAACAACTAAAACATCAAATATAAAGTAACATTGTTAAACTAAACTGGTCACATTATATCATCATGAAATAATTACTAGTTTATTGCATAACAACACAATACTACATCTAGATATAAGTATACCCAGTTAAATTCAACCACAATGTATAATCATAACCTCAATGTCATAAAAGAAGTATCATGAGCAACAAGTAAGTTAAGCTATCCAATTAAATCTTTGCATCATAGTGAAACAATGTACCTCATTCCCACAAGAGTATCATCAAAAGTCCATGTTTCATCTTCCTCTTCAAATTCTTTAGCTAGACTACCTACACATTCCAAGTGAGAATGGAGGGGCACTACATCCTCCCCCCCTAAGACTTGACTTACTCTTGGAAGTCACGAGGCTCAAAATGGAAACACAAACACATTAGTCACAAAAATTTCTCTAATCTATAATTGATGTACATCGTCTTTCTAAATCATTACAATTAGAATCACTATTCAGCTACACATTTGAAAATAATGTCTTCTTAACCAATTTTATTTATAAATCTTTACATCTCTTACAGTAAAATACTTGGTTCTAACACTAATGATATAGCCAGTACTCCAATTAACTCAATTTTTCATTCACAAAACAAACATTTCCAAAACCTCATACAAGAAAAACACATCTAATGATTACTTGAACTTCAAAGACACACACCATATCATGTTTCAGTAACATTTTTCAAGTCACAATTTACAATGTTCAATAATATCCAATTTATTTAATACCACCGAATCATAATACACTCACATTTAAGATAGCATAGTTATCCCTCCTTTACATCAATATGCCACCAAAAAATAAGAAATATTCTTCTAGCACATACATATACAATCACATCACCAGAAAATGCACAATACAAGACTACACAAGGGTCCATTTGGACACCAGAAAGTAGCATACTAATCCATGAAACAAAAACCATGAGCCAAGAGTCAATATCCATCTCATATAATCCATACCTCACACTCAGTGGCTTGATAGTGTTAGGCCACACACACATGGTGAGACCATCCAAACAAGACCACAATGACCCATTTCTTGTTGTATAAGGTGGTTAGCCTCCAAGAGATGGTCATCACACATAGGTGGGTAGTGGGTCCTAGATGTACAACAGCGTCACATACCCCCATCCTCAAGGTTCCCTGCGTCTACTTCCTTGTATACACTCACCAAGTCCGCCTCATATGTCCTTGGAGAGGAATCACAATATGACACATGGTCGACATCGAAAACAATAAGGATAAACTAATTTAGCCACCAAAGTCAATAAATTTCAAATAAAGATTTCATTTTCAGCAATAAAGTAAGAAATGTGCACAATTTTCAACACTAAATCAAATGTAACCTCGAGGGCTACGAGCAAATAAGATCACAATGTGTGGCTAAACCGTCACAATCAAATATAAATAAAGTGTCGGCCTTCACAATCACTAGAAAATCATCAATAATTATAAAGAAAGTTCACAATCCTTGAAATTGCATTGTACAACACTACGTGACTAGATACTAGTCACCAAATGAGGAATGAGGGAACATCGTCAGGCTATAACAATAGCCCTCATGTGGTGTGGAATGAGCATGCCATCCACATGGCCCAGAGTGTGCCCTTTAGCTACACCCTGCCTCACGTCGTCACGCGACATGGACTAACCAAGTGGCCCACGCACTCCTTAGCTTCCCGCATGGGATGTGCACCTTAGCTTCCATCCCACATCGCATCTCAATGCGGCATGGCCATACACTAGCCGGAGAAGGCATGCACTAGTCGTATGCCACATGGCAGTGTGTTTGTGGCTTCGCAGAAGTAGGCACGCACTAGACACACCCCGCATAGCAATACCTTGTGGAGAAGGCACACACAGGTACTCGCTATTGCAAAAAGTATACATGGCTAGGACCTACCCATATGCGAACCGACCCAAACACTGTTGAAAGCAAACATGAATATCCCTCTACAAGTGTGTGAGGCCCCATTACACTCATCACACAAGTAGGTTATCATAACACAATCTCACAGAGCATCTTCACGTTTCTATGCACGTGGCATCGTGTCCTCAAGCCCAGCTCGCTACCATCAGCAACACGGCATCATCACCATCACTATTTCAGAACATCAGTGGGGTGCAACATTGTATCCCTTGCATTGTGTCAGAACATGTGCAGATACGGTATATATAATGTATATAAGAGTATATCAACATGGGGCTACCCAAGTTTCACCTCTCATACAAATGAGGTTGACTCACTAATGCCAACTCAATGTCCCTACGGACGGTTAGGCACGCACTAACAAACCGATGTTGTTGTACTAAAAACTGTGGGGTTTAGGCTAACACATATGGATCAAGTAGCTTGACCTATCATGAGGGAAAGTAGTGGGTATGCTCCACGGGGATCGGTCGAGCTAAGGTCGTTGCACACCACCATTATTCGTACGTCGTACACCGTGCCCCTCAAAGTGATATGGCATCTACTACCCCTCCACAGATTGGGAGACTTAGAGAACCAAAAAAAAAAGTATCAAAAAAATACTATCTTTTGGCTACTCTTGTGACAAAATTATCAACCACACGTGGGTTGGCCCCCAATGGGTAACACACATGCAACACATGAATGGTATGGTTTTTTCCACACCAAGGAAAACAATAGTTTCCCCATGGATGGGTACATAGTATCACCATCGCATGGTACACAAGGCAAGCACAGGTTTAACACAACACACAAACATTGCACAGATACTGGCTTCCACAATATAGGGAGTACATTCATACCTACCATCCTAGAAAACACATTTTCCCTATTCTCATATGCACATAGATGATTGATGCAACATATCAAAAACAAGTACTCCCAACATCCTCCATACTTTTCCTCCAAAATCGTAAACTCTTTAATCACTTTTACAATTCCTTAAATATCAACATTATCCTCTTCCTCAAGTTCAAGGTTCACTTTTATCAACTCCATTAAAGCTAGAATTAATACCATAAGCCTAAACAATTCTCACTCACTTTCTTCTAGACAACATAACCTCTTTTCCACCACATAATAATCCTCTCGGTTCACAAAAATTATTTTTATCACCATTTACTACATCATACACTTTACCAGAGATAAACATCAATGTCTTTCAATTATAGAATTCATATTTTCTTCCATCATTCATAATAATACACTCACAAAGAAACTTTCATTTTCATCTCATGAAACAACATTGTACCCAAGTTATAACATTTTCATTCGTAGGGGAGAGTTCACTTAACATAGACACACATCATATACATGCCAAAATGTGTTTTCTTTCAACACAAAACATTACCATTTATCTACATACTAGATTCAATAACAATTAAGAAGAATCGTCAATCAATCACACACCACAACACATCAATTTTGCATTAATTCAAGATTTCATTAAATGAACATACATCATCACATTTTCTCCTAAGGTAAAAAATTTATTTGATCAACACAAGGCCTTTACACACCATCCAGATACAACACTTTTATAAAATCAAAATATTTAAATTTCTACTTTATGAAAATACATAAGATATTGTCTTACCCATACACCTAATCACACTCATACAATGCAACATTCTTACCACACTTCTAACACTCTACAAACTTCAATGCAATAAAAAAAATTCCTATATACTAATGCAAATAATATATTATCAACTTCACCTATGAATTTATACTTATGAAAACAATTTTGAAAATTCAAATTTATTCCTAAACTTATCATGCTCATCATTCCTTTCATAAAACTTAAAATTAGCTAGCATATATAAGCATTCAATAACCAATGCACTCCTAGAGCATTCCCTTAACACTTATGCATCCAAGAACACAAGGAGATAAAAGAAGTGATTTCTTTGCAAGGCACACACTAAATAAAGTTTGTTAAATTAGATTCTAAGATTCACCTTAAACAATATTTCATACATGTAACTACATGATCAAGTCACTCACTTACACCAACCATAAAGGAACCATCATAAACCTTTTAATGAATCACTACTTGACAACATGATTACACTATACTACATTCCTTTTATACTTATATAGTATAATTCAATAAAAATACAAGCAATCTCAATCTAGGATAACATTAAAGTCATTCTTTTATTCATTTCTACTTCTAACCTTCATTACACATTATGGATTTTTAGCACATAACCCTTAAAATCACATAGAATACAATTAGCACCCACATACATCAAAAAAGGTAGAATGACGGAAAGGTGTATACATAGTAGCAAGTCAACAAACATACACTCAAAGAAAAGATGCACGAATATAAGACAATATAACTAACTCCAAGGTCACCTTGACCTCACTCAGACTCGAAGCTAAGGGACACACAAGAGAATGTTAAACAACATAACTGTCACCCTCAACAAGCTAAGACTCAACATGCTCATCTATACCCAGATGACACAAGGGAGTAGAAATATATCTGTTTTCACATGACTCACCACAACAAACATGGCAGCAACATTACCCAAAGATCCCAGTGCTGCAACCTAGCTCTGATACCAAGTTGTAATGCCCCACCACGCAAACCCCAATGGACAACAACTAAGGCATAATTTTTTTTTCTTTAAATATAAAATATATAATATATGCATATTAGTTCCATTGCACGAGATTCAATTACATGAATACAAGTTCATCACCTAAGTCCTTTGGGGTACACGAGGTAACATTACATATTCAATCCCAAAACAAAAAGATAAACAAAATTCCAAAATGCATTAGTTAAGTCCATTCATCCATCATGACTATAACATCGAAGCATACACAAGAGATAGACCATTATGAACAAGATCAACTCTATTTAATAACCATACACATA
Organism: Sequoia sempervirens; assembly: GCA_007258455.2. Taxonomy (NCBI): domain Eukaryota; kingdom Viridiplantae; phylum Streptophyta; class Pinopsida; order Cupressales; family Cupressaceae; genus Sequoia; species Sequoia sempervirens. The sequence continues at coordinate 12,797 of VDFB02168131.1, forward strand.
TATACAACATACTTATATGACAATAACCATTATCTTTTATCACATGATTATAATGATACATTTATACTTTACATCGACTTCTAACACATTACATAGATTAGATACATAAGTTTACATCATAAATTTTCCAACACGTGCGAGTAATCCATCAATACACGAGTATAACTGAAATACATAATTAGCATTTGGCTACAAGAAAATCTCTAGCTCATGTTCCATCAAGAAGGCACTGCATCGTACGAACGTTGGTGGGGAACCTAACGAGGTGTGTAGCACGTTCCACCCAACCACGTGGGTTTTAGAAAAAAACCCACCCCCCGTACTAGGAGATGACAAGGAAGAATCCTTGACCAAGGAGGTCCAACAGAAAATACAAGACTCGACTCAAACAAGAGTGACATGGGAATACATAAATAACACAACACCTATAGATTCTAAAATCATAACATTAATAGGTCACAAAATATAACATCAATAGACCACTCCCAGAGACTTGTGAAATCAACCAATCATAGAGAGCCACTCTCCTACTAAAAACACCAAGTTCAAATCCACAAATCTATGGGTAGACAAGGTGCACAATACTGATAACACATTTCAACCTTAAAACATAAGGTCACACAACCCGTTCGTAGTAACTTGGTATCCATACTATATCACATCTCGTCTATGGTAACTGGGCATTCAAATTGTCTACACCCACGTGCACAACCCAACACAAATCAAAAGTTGAACCAACATATATAACAACCCCACATAGAATGAACTTCTTTGGAAGACTTACAAAACCAAACAACCCAATTACCCAACAATGCAAACAAAAAAAATTCAACCAATAAGCAATTCAGGCATATATAATTAATCTAGCATTCAAATTCTCTAAATCCAATCAAATCATCAACGCATTACTTGGAATTAATCAACTTAATTTAATTTCATTTACAAGCAATAAAAAAATTAACACTAATAGTTTAACTTCAATTTCCACAATAACACACACAACAACAAAAATCAATTTCTCTATAAAAATTATTTCATCTTAACTATTCATGTTTTGCATGCACTAAATAATACATAATATTCATTTTTTTTTTAAAATGTAACATTCTAAAATAATCCATTCCATGCATTTGCATGCATCTATTGTCAAAATACATTTAAAAAATATATATATTAAATATATATATAACATTTAAATATTTTAATATTTCGTTTATAACTTCCAAATATAAAAATTAAACATATATATTTAAAATATCTATTATATCAAAATATCCAATTAAATATGTATAATATATATAATTATACATATATATAAATACATATTATTTAATAAATTAAAAATAATTTACTATATTCAACCAATACTATTCATAAAACTAGTGTGTTGTGACTTTAATAACTTTTGTTTTCAGATCTAGGTTTTTCTAAAAAATTTACTAATGGTGCACCACCAAGTCTTTTAAAACATATAAAAAAATAAGTCATACCCAGTTCGTAAATTTTGAGTTATGATTAATTTAGTGACCCTCTATCTGTGCTATTTTTTTTAATATAAATGTTTCTACAGGAAAAGATTTACTATTTTATGAGAGGATTTCATTTTTCCTAATTTATCAAATGATTTATTTTTTCAATCCTACAGAGGTTTTCTAAAGTATCTGTGAGGTTTTCTAAATTATTTATTGTTTTCTTTTTGAATTTCCCACCATTTTAAATTCATTTCCCTACAGAGGATCTAAGATTTTTTCAATCCTTCTACAAAGGTTTCCAAAATTTCACAACAAATTAACAGACGGTATTTCAAAATATATAAACAAATCTTCTAATTTTTCAATTCCACAAAACCAAAACAAACTTCTATAGTTTTGTAGAGACAATATTTTAAAAACACAATCTAAACAAACATTTAAAATAAGGAACCTAGATCATCAAGCTCAAATTGATGAAGATTGAAGTTGAACCTTCGTATTTCAATTCTCAAGCTTTTCCCAAAAATTTCTTTTTCGAAAAGATGTGCAAAACAATTCTAGCCAAGAACTTCCCTAGAGCCTTTTCCAATTTTTTTTACCAAAAAAACTTCACATAAAATTCTTGTATCTATTCCCGTAAAAAACCAACCAATCTCTTTTTTCTTTCCCATTAATCCCAATATTTTTTTTTTTGAAAACTCAAAAATCATAATAAAATAGCAATTTTTCATTCTCTCAAGTTTTCGAAAAAAAACTAGACATGCATTCGTTCTTTTTATTCTTTTCTTGATTTTTCTTTTCTAAATGAAATCTTTAATTTTTAAATTTCTATTTTATTAATTTCAACTCACAGTTGACACATTATTAATTATTTAAATATTTTATTCTATTATGTATCATCAACTTACTATTTACATTAAATTATCAAAAATGCCAAGTTTTAAAATTATAAATAATATTATTTACACAATTAATTTATTTATCTTTAATTAGTTACATAACTTTTAGTTTAACACTTTTAAATTTTAATAAAGCTATTCCCAATAATTAACTAATAACATTTATTTTAATTATTTAAATTAAATAATACTATTCATCCACTCAAATACATAACACAGACATTAAATAAATAACACAAATACAACTTGCGATAGACAACTATCACATAATACTGAAAGAACCAATGTTAAGGACACACAATACCACTAGACGCATGATGGGTTGACAAACTTGGGACATGGAGACTTTCTTGTCATCTTTGTTTCAACATCATACCCATTGGGATAATTTAATGCTCGCCCTATCCTGCCAAAACAGGTGGAATTGAGACTTTATTCCTGCAATTCCTACATAAAAACAAGGTTGTGTACAACATATATATAAACAAATGTATCACAATGTGATAAGGAATCACAACGTACCAAGGCACTCGCAAATGAGTGGTGCTACATTGTCCCCTCACCAAAGCTATAATAACAACTACAACATCAAATATAAAGTAACATTGTTAAACTAAACTGATCACATTATATCATCATGAAATAATTACTAGTTTATTGCATAACAACACAATACTACATCTAGATATAAGTATGTCTAGTTAAATTCAACCACAATGTATCATCATAACCTCAATGTAATAAAAGAAGTATCATGAACAACAAGTAAGTTAAGTTATCCAATTAAATCTCTGCATCATAACAAAACAATGTACCTCATTCCCACAAGAGTAGCATCAAAAGTCCTTGTTCCATCTTCCTCTTCAAATTCCTTAGCTAGACTACCTACACATTCCAAGTGAGAATGGAGGGGCACTACAAGCCTTATGACCAAATGCATTACATGTGTAGCAATAACCTTGAAAATATTGAATCATTCTACTAGTATTCAATCTATTCGTCATTATCTGACTTTTGCACTCAATAGCTCTATGTCCAAACTTTTTGCAAGAAAAACATTGTCTAAAAAAGAATCCAACATTCTGATTCATTCTACTTCTACATTATGTTTCTTTATGACCAAATTTATTACATAAAAAATAAATACCATTAAAATATGGGTACCTTTGAGCATTAGGTTGTCGGATAGGAGTTCTTCTAGTATTGCTTCTTTGAATCTTGATATGTCTTATATTTCCTTGAGTCTTCCTTCGATTGTCAACCTTGTTAGGAGTCTGATTTTCTTTTGAGCTTTGTCCTTCTTCTATTCTCAAACCACCTTTATCCTTAGAGGGTTTCTGAGAAGAAATTAACTCATCAAGCATTGTAGTACTTGTTTTGAATTTTTCCCCATGAGCTCTTGCCTTCTCTAGGTCAGACCTTAGGGTTACCACTTCTTGTTCAAGCTTTGTACATTCATCAATCTTGCTCTGAAATTCAGCTTTCTGATAATCCTCAATTCTTTTATTTTCTTCCACTTGCACCTTTAGTCTAGTGATGTCCTCATTTTCTTTCTTTAACTGATCACTGACTTCTCTATGCCTTTCTTTGAACTTCTTGATTTGCTCTCTTAATTTTCTGATTCATTCATTTGCTTCTTTTAAGTTCTCCCTTAGAGTTTCTTTCTCATCTTCAATTTTGTCCAAATCTTCAAGGGCAACATGGAGTTCTTTAATTGCAGAGACCTCTTCTAGAGGAACAAGACACCTTTCATGTGTTCAAACTTCAAGATCTTCATTAAGCTATTAAACTTTTCCAAAGGAAACAATCTTTGATACCAATTGTTGAACTCCCAAAATACTGAGGGGGGGTGAATCGGTATTCTACTAAACCATTTAACTGCTAACTATTCAATAATTAAAACATATCTAGCTGCAACTATAAACAGAAATATGAAAGGATTCATAACACCATATGACACATGAACACCAATATTTTTACGCGGAAAACCTAGAATTGGAAAACCCACAGTGAGGATTAGCTCGCAATATGTTATAACTGGTCATAAAATATTACAGGGGCACACTACCAGGACACACTATCCTAGAAAAGACTTACGGCTTGGAATGATAAAAAAAATTAGTGTGGCTCACTACCAAAAGGATGAACTGATGAAATACACCTTATATGTGTTGGGCTTAGTTTAAATTAAGCTCTGGAATACAAAATCCTACACTAGTTTGTAGGTTCACAATAACTATCTACTGTAAATTAGGGTAAAATTATCAAGGTTAGGAAATAATGCATGTAAATCAAACCCTAAAAACAATGAAGTACAAATAAACATAAGGACATAAAACATAAAACAATATTACCAACAAGTCTTCATACCACCATTGATTCACCTTCATTACACTTCTCCATTTTGCTTGATATGAATAATTTCCCTCAAATTTTCTAGTATGAAAATAGGCCTAATGACAATGACAAAGCAAAATATTGAAGATTATGATTGACTATGATGCACTTGACTTGATAGTATGTAGATAGACTAAATAGCAAAATGTCTCTAGATTGCTTATGGATAGATTGACAATGACAAAATAGATGCCTTTTATAGAATGTCAATTTTGTTATGAAGGGCTATGATTGAAAAGGTTAATTTGACCCAAGATCAATGGCCAAGAATGAAAGTTTTAATATGGAATAGGGTTAGGGATAAATTAGGGAAAATGATAAGGATTGACGGTCAAGATTAAATTATAAAATAATTTAATCAAGGGTGGAGGTCAATTGACACATGGATAGATAAGATTTGATGTGGAAGATAAGATTGGCACAGACAAAAACGTTGTTGGAGAAATTTAAATAAATAATTAAATAATACAAATATTATTTAATTATAGAAGACATGTGACCTTTTGAATTAAATAATAATTTAATTCAAAATTAGAAGATAAGGACAAGTTAGTAAAAAATTAAATAAATAAAAATTATTCAATTTGTGAAAGAAAAGGATAATGAATAATTAAATTATTAAATTAATTATTAAATTATAGTTGAAAGATGACTAGACAATTAAATAAATGAAATTTATTTAATTGTAGTAGAAAGGGACATTACAGATATAATTAAATAAATAAAAAATTTATTTAATTAATCAAAGAAGAAATTAAGCTAGAAATTAATTAATTAAATAATTAAAATTATTTAATTATAAATGACAAAACGGGGGAATGATGAAGAATTTAGGAGTCTCAGGCTTAAGATAATTTTTAGCATCTACATTTTTCCCCTCTTTGATACAATGTAGTCTATCACATTGTGTCAAAGAAATTTAGTTCAAAACATGCCCCAATGTAGATAGGGTAGATCTATTCCCCCTCGAGAGAACATGCAGGTTAAAATGACACGAGTGTGCTCTCAAAATAGATGAGAAGAATAGAGGATGAAAGATAGCAAAAATGTTAGCATGATGAAAATGGAAGTTAGCATGAAGAAAGGACTTCAATATTTGCCAGATAAGTAATAATCCTTGCAATTAATCATCATTGTTCAGTAAAATATGACAAATGGAAAAAAAACACCATGGTATGACATAGACCTAGGTGTGTAAGGTCATCCACTTGCAAGAAACAAATAATCACAGACAAGGAATGTTTAGACGCATACTAAAGGAAAAGTTGCCCCAATCTTTTTGTCAAGACAATAAACAAGTAGCAATAAAAGAAAAGAGTTATGATACATCCTTACCCCTCTAAATCCTTCATGGGACACCCTCAAGAGAGCTAGTAATATAACTCAAAAGAAAAATTGAGAAAAGATAAGATCAAGTAGCCCACAAAGTCAACATCCATTCAAAGTGTTTTTCAAAATTTGATTGTTGATGTTTAATTGACTAAGTGATTGACATGTTAAATGTTTGACAAGGCCTAGTTTCAGGGAAGAAACATGTCGTATAAGATGTCAAGTCTATTTTTGACCATGTGACTACCTATATAAGGTGAATGACAATAGTGTGACTGAATGACAATGTCTTGTTTCAGGAAGGACACATCTTGGATAAGACATAAGTTGATGGTTTGACGATTTGATGTTTGACTATTTTGACAATTTTATTTGATTTGAATAGGTGACTTTGTTGGTTTGCTTTCTTGGCGATGTGTGACTTGTCTAAATTTTTAATGACTACTTATGTCCAAGTTGAAAATGTCGCATTTATTGTGATTGATGTGACAAACCCTAAAGAACCAACCTAGGTGGTCTTGGGGGCTCATCAATAGATGTCCCTACCTATGTAACAATGTGTAGAGACCTCATAGTTTCGACATGACATGACTTTGTTTTATTGACAAAGGATCGAGTCATTATTTTTATTTTGACCAAACCTAAAAGGACTGACCTAATGCATCATGGGTTCGTCGACAAATGGTCTTTCCTATGTGAAGTCATAGAGGCAACGTAGTTCGACTAGACTTGGACTAACATGACTGACCTTGACTTTGTTTTAGGGATTTTTTAAGGTTATTTGGATGTTTTTGTGTTTTTACATGTTTTAATTTTTTTTTGGATTTTTGAGGTTATATGATTTTTTTTGTCTTTTTCGGAATTTTTTTTTGTCTTTTTGATAAAAGTGACCTATGATAGTAAGTGTAAGATCAAATGACGTAGGTCAAGTATTTGCCCCCAGTCGAATATGAGACCAATTTAGTAGGGATGAAATGGCATGGGACATGAAAGGTGAAAGGACATGTGATGCCAACCAAGCATTATTATGGATGGTATGGGAAAGGTGAATGATGTGGAAAGTCAATTTGGAATGATGGTAGACAATGGAGCAAAGTCAATTACACATGGCACCTGTTTACCAGGTTTTGACCATGGTACTTATCCAAAGCACCACCGAAGTAGTTTTCACTATTGGATGGATTATTTCTCTTTACTATTTTCTTGATTGATTTTTTTTGTTTTGGTGTCACCAAGACACTTGTTTTCCATGTTTTCATCAAGGTAACACTTTTTTTAATTTGAATTTTTTTTTTGTATTTTTATGGTTATGACAAGACTTTCAAAGCTGTGTAGAATGCATAAGTCGTGACAATGCATTGACCTTGTTCAGATGAACGTGTTGGACAAAAGGACCTAATTTGGATGCGAGATGTAAGTGGAAAATATGAAGGATGATGGAAGTGGCAGATGAAAGAGGCTATGGTATGATCCCTAATGTGCACACTACATGGGCCACTAGGCTTCAAACACGAAGGAGTTTGGGTGACGAATGAGCTAGAGTATGTGAAGGGGTCATTGTCATAGGTACATTGAAAGACATCACTAATGGAATTGGAATGATATGATGGATGTGTGAATATGGAAAGATTGTATGGAGTCCATGGAATGAGTGAAAGTGTCAAGAATGGAGATGTTGGATCAACAAGTTCTACTTTTGAATTTTCACCTTGATAGATGCCCCCAATGATTTTTGATAGAGAGGCATGATTGGAGATCGACCTTTGCTTGCTTTCATTTTTTAATTTTTATTTTTATTTTTCCAATAGCTTTCTTTTTTGGCTAGAGGACTTGTCTCGATATTATTTTCTTTTCATTTTTTCTTTTGATTCTTGATCTGCTTTTAAAGATAGCTCTATCATCGAAGATTTTCCTTTAGTCTTTTCTTGTGATATGACTTGATGATCAATGTTTATGATATGGAGGCATGTGAACGAGATGGATGAAGTGGGTGGAATGACATAAGTGTTTAGTGGATGAAAGGGAGTGGCGATGTCATCAATGGAAACTTTGGGACTATCCTTTTCGATATTGCTAATGTCAAAGGAAGCTTGCACATCCTAATGACTTGGTAAGATGACTTAGTAGAGGTGACAGTAGGGGGTACATATCCTAGCCCAGTGCAAGTGAGATGGAGAGATGATGATTGGATATCCTCAGCGGGATTTTGGTCAAAGAGTGGATTATCATAGATATAGTGGTCAAACATGGGGTTATCATAGATATATGAAAAGTTTGAGTGGAAGCAGATATGGAAAAGTTAGATGTATCATCAAGATCCAAAAAAAAATTGATCCAAGCATGAATATTTGTTTTTGTTCCTTTTGAAGTTATCTTGACATCATTGTTGGAAGCCTGAACCTTCTCAGCATCATTAGCATTATCTTTTGTCAGTAACTTGTCCATGCAGTATTCTCCACATCCCATGTCATGGACTTGGACTTTGGGGTTTGATGGTGTGGTGAAAGGAGCGGATGACTTGGTCAATGAGGATGGATCAACGTAGTGTGACGAAGTGGAGGATGAAGCTTCTTTATTGACAAACACCTAGAATTGAGGAGTCCCTCTCAGATTGCTACAATATTGAAAGGGGTTAGGATCACCAATGACTATTATTCCAGTGCCTTTGTGAGGTAACTTGAGGCATTGATGATATGTGGATGGTATGGATTTCATGGCACAAATCCATGATTGACCAAGGAGGAGGTTGTATGGGAGGTCAAGGTCCAAGACTTGAAAAGTAGTGTCCATAACTGCGAGTCCAACTCTAATGGGTAATGTGATAACTCCTTTAGATGAGCATTCTTCATCGTCATATGCTTTTATAACAATACTTTTAGTTGTGTCTACACATACTTCCAAAAAGCCTAATATCTTAACCAGTTTGAGGGTATAAATGTTCAACCCTGCTCCACCGTCTACTAGGACTCGTCTAACTTTGTGTTTATGGATAAGGACTTCAAGATCCAAAGGGTCGTTATGGTTTGTCTTTTTAGTTGAATAGTCTTGGTCAGAAAAAGCGACATGATGGGAATTAGCCAAGTAGCCCACCATCTCTTGGAAGTGGTTTACATCAAGGTCAGTGGGAATAGTTGTGTCTTGTAGGGCCCTATCAAGAATGGCTTGATGGTCAGGTGAGATATGCAATAAATCTAAGATATAGATATGTGTGGATGTCTTCCCTAAATGGTCAAGTAAATTGTATTGGTATTTTGGTGGTTGTTATTTTGGAGGAGGACCTTGGATTGTCACCTTAGTTTTATGAGTATTAATAGTGCATTTTGGCAGCTTCTTTATGGTAATGGTATTGATGTAATCATTGGTCGTGTGAATATGATTTACTATGGCGGTATATTCAAATTTGGAATTAGTGTAATTGGTTGAATTGTTGTTGGTCTTATTACCCGAGCTGGAGGCCTTTCCTTTTCCATGATCATGTAAAGGATCTATGAAAACTTTATGATCACTATTAGATGATTTTTGTTGTTTTCTATTAACCTCGATAGTACCATTTTCAACAAGTTCTTGGATGTTATTCTTTAATTGTCAGTATTATGAGGTGGAATGTCCCTTAGCTTGATGATAATCACAAAATAAATTGTTGTCCCACCATGATGGTTTGAACTATCTCAAGTCATATGGTTTTACTTCAGGGAGTTTTATGGTGTTATTTTGCAAAATTTGTTTGAAAACTGACTCGATTGGTTCCCCAAGAGAAGTGTATTTACGTCTGGTAGGGAACTTTCTTTAGACTCTTTGTTCTTGAGTTTTTTGGATGACATTTGATGTTTGATTGGAAGTTCTAGGTGCATTGTTGGTGAATGCATTGGGTCCTCTGAGTGTAATGGTAGGGCATGTGTACTTTGTCTTTGCATCAACGACTCCATCATTGGTCACATTCTTGTTACGAGCCCAATATTTTCCTTTGTCATTTGATGTGGTTTGGGTGGTCATGTTTTTATTGGTAGTCTTGATTTACCCCTTGTCAATGAGGGCCTTCTCAAGGATAATTCATTTCTCCACTGGGCCAGAAAATGAAGTACAACATTGCATTCATAACTCATGTCTCAAGTTTGAGTTAAGGTTTTCAATAAACATGACAACTTTTTGTTTCTCAGGTATTTCAATGGGACATCGACTAGCCAAACCCCTCCATCATTGGAAGAAGGTTACAAAGTGTATGCAACCTAAAATGGTCACCTAGACTTTGGGCCCCATTTATTTAATTTGTCAACATCAACTTTCTGAATCAATGATTGTCGCATTTTCAAATCAAATTTCTTAATCAATTCATAGCTATTTCAAATGTTTCAATTTTCCCTAAGTTTTGAATGCTTCATTAATTTTATTTAATCAAAAGAAATAAATCCTTTTTAATAAATAAAATAATGTTATTTAATTGAAGTTAATATTACTTAAATAAAATGATGCTATTTAATTAAATCTATTTTTAATTAAGTAATTTTATTTTATTTTATTAATATTCATTTCTAGAATTACATAAATCTTATTTTTATTTATTAAAAGGATATTATCATCTTAAATTAAATTAAAATAAAATGAGAATATCCTCTCAAGAATATCATTATTGATGAAAAAGGGAAACAAATCCCGGTTAAAGGAAATAAACTAAAAGAATTTAAAGTCAAGGAACGGAACCTATTTTTCTATTTATCCCACATTGCTTCCGAATTTGCCTTCAATTCCACTTTCGCCTATAAAATGAGCCCCCTCATTCTCATTTCAAAAGAGAGAATCACGAATTTTTACATCAAACCTATGCTACAAATTTGAATTTTATCATTTGAGATTACATTAGTTTGATTATATAAGCATCTTAGTTTTAGAGCATATAGTTTAGTATTATATTTTAGCTTAATCTTCATAATAGATTAATTTGCAAAATAATTTATTTATGGCATTGCATGTAGATTAATTTTTTATTTCAATAAATTAGTTTGGTTTATTGCATTTACATCCATTTAGATTAGTTTTCATTGTTGCATTGCAAGAACAGGATTCATGGATATTAGCATTCTTGCTTCTCCTCTTTGAATCTCTCGTTCCGAGATTGTATTTGCGGGGGTAACAGGGTTAATCTGAGGACCACAATATCAATCTCTGCTCTTCTCGGATAGAGAGCTGTGAATTGATTTGCAAGGACTCATTATTGAGTATCTTTGCATGTAAGGATTCACAGAAGTATAACATATTTTCAGTTATACATTTTGGCGCCCACCGTTTTTAATTTTTAGTTTTTAATTTAATTTAGTTTTTAATTTAGTTTTTAATTTAGTTTTTAAATTTCGTTTTTAATTTAGTTTAGTTTTAATTTAGTTTTTAATTAGGTTTTAATTAGGTTTTATTTAGTTTTTAATTTTTAGTTTTTTAGTGTAGTTTTTATTTCATTTTTAGTTTTTGATTTTATTAATCTGGCTTCCTCAAGCTAGCAGGAAAAACTGATTTACAGATTTTGTAGCCAGTCCAAAAAAATTATTTTTTTCATCTTCTGCTTGCTGGATCAAAAAACGATTTCTGGGTTTTATTTTTTGCTTCAAAAAATTTCTGGGTTTCTATTTTTATCTACTCATTATAAACAGATTTTTCAGAAATAAAATTTGAAGATTTTTATGCATGTTTTAATTTAGTTTTTAATTTTTAGTTTTTAATTTAGTTTAGTTTTAATTTTAATTTAGTTTTTAATCTTAATTTAGTTTAATTTTTAGTTAGTTTGGTTTAGACTTTAATTTAGATTTTTAAATTAGATACTTTTTTTAGTTTCTAAAATTCAAATTAGATTTTTTTAATTTAAAGTAGATTCTTTAACTTTGTTAATTTAAATTAGATTTTTTTACTTTAGATTTTTTAACTTTATTAATTTAAATTAGAATTATTAATTTAGATTAGATTTTTTTAATTTAGATTAGATTTTTTAATTTTATTAATTTAGATTAGTTTTGTTTTAAATTTTTAGTTTAGTATTAGATTAATTTAGTTTAATTTTAGTTTTGTTAACTAATTCCTTTTAGATTAAATTTTGACTAGATTAAATTAGATTTTTTAATTCTAGTTCTTTTAAATTTTTTTCCCAAAGCATAACAGTTTCTGCAGGACGCCAGTCAGAGAACTTGAAACACACTAACGGTTTGATTGCAGGACGCGTGACAAAAACTTGAAAACAAACACTTACGCTTGTCAAAGATCCTATTTAAAAAAATATTGTGTTTGTTTTCCTGCTTTTCAATTCACATAGTCTAATTAGGGCTTCGTTAAAATTCTTAGGAGTTTCGATAGTGAGTAGGGAATTTGGCTCTTTGTTACATGGGGGTGATGACCATGGACAAATCCAGGCGCCTAATGATCTTACTCATATGACGAACTCTTAGGGAGCGGAGCAAGGTAGTGAATCTTTAGCACTTTCACTCATCAGGGGATTATGCTCTTCTCTTATTGAGAGAATCAGAAACCCAAAAGCGTGTGGATTTGGTGAAGTGAAACTAGCTCGGTGATTAAGGTTGTTTAGTGTGTTTGGGTAAAGAGACGGGCTAGAGAAGTATACTCTTCTCCTTTTGGGAGAATCAGAAAATTAGAAACCCGAATCCGAGCCATCTCCAGTGTCACCTTTAGAGGGCTTGTCGGAAGTTGAACCTCCGAGAACGACCCAAGTGAGTACACACCTATCGCCGGTGATTCCACCTCACTATAATAAAGAACGTCTTGTTGAGTCTAAAGACTCCAAGACCATAGTAACTTCTTTTCCATGACTTGGG